>NW_010577255.1:104916-129224 GCF_000705375.1 Tinamus guttatus | reverse complement strand
GGATCTCCCTCTCTGGAGCTGGCACTGGCACGGAGCTGACAAATGAGCGGGAGAGGGGAGGACAGATAGGTGTGACAGCAGTGAGGTGCTTGACGGCTGGTCTCTTTCCTTCCTGCCACCTGCATCCCTTTATACCATCAGATCATTTACATTTTTAAAGAAAGTGTATTCTTTTTCATCGCGGGCCACTGGTGAGCCGAGCACTATCTTTTGTGTGGAGCCCCTGCTAGCAGAGGTGGCGGAGTATCAATCACGGCTTTCCCTGGGGTCATACCTTACTATGCTGGCTCCTGATCAGAAAGAAGCAGATGGTTATTTACAAATAAAATAATCAAGATCTCAAGAAGGTTGGGTTTTTTTTTCTCCCCCACAAACCCTCCTACAGATGAGGCTAAAATAAGGCAAGTTGCTTGTGTACCCTTCTGCCAGCTTTTCAAGGACGCTGCCTGGCCTACCAGCACCTTTAAACGTGTTATCGGTTAAATTTGCCAAAGAAATGTGTAGCACCTGACAGAGTAGAGTTGCCTTAGATTATTTAGTGGCTTTCATGAGAATCTGGCACTTCAACTACAACGTGAATTAATGCTAGATTATTGTGCCGGAATATTGTTATCTGCCATACGCTCCGTGTTTGCAATCAGTTCTTTACAAGCAACGCACACACTGCCTTTGAATCTTTTTCAGTAGCCATGGTCACCCTCCTTTTTTATTTAGTGTTAAGTGTTATTCATTTAGCAGTAAAAAATGAACAAAGGAGAAGAAAGCAGGTGCTCTAAGTTTACTCTACAGCCAGCTGTCAGGAAGATACACTTTACTTACTTATTTTTTATGGAACATAAAGGGGATTTATTGAAACTGTTTAGAAAAAAATATAGAAATACGTTCAATCAGTCTTTTTTTTTTTTGTAATCAATACAGTCACTGAAGCAGAAAAAACTATAACGAGTTGTCACAGAATTTGAATTCCTATTTGCTTCCTTTTATATGTATTCAGGCATAAAATCATCACGGAAAACTCAAGTTGGGAGCAAGGCCTGTCTATGACTCAAGGCTTAAGTTTGTTTTGAATTTGCTGGGTAGTGTTTGACCAATGGCTTGCTTAGATTCAGAGAGTAAGTTGAAACTACTGGTATGGGCAAGATGAGTTAAAACCAATGGTGTGATTTCCTTCTGCTTCAGGTAATGACACCTCTCTTCTGAAATATGGTTGATCTGACTTCTGAGATGTCTGCAAATTTCCTCCCTCTCATTATCAGCACTTTTAACTAAGAGTCTAAATGTCCTCAGCTCAAACATAGGCAAGGCCTGAGCCCCACAAATAGCTGAAAGACGGCATTCTCAAAGTCATTTGGAGAAGATCTGACCATAAGTCACAAGAATTTGCATGAACTTCCCTCCTCCCCAACCTGCTGTGTGAGTAATTTTTAAAGAATTGCTGTGTTAGGCCACCTAGGCCAAAGCCTGGATCCCTGTTTTATGGAGCTCTATGTCCCACAGTTTTGTTGAATTTGTGCTGTTTTCTTCTTACAACTGAGAGCCAGATATTTTATGGCCATGGTACTGCATGTTGTGTGGCCCATAGGTTCCTATCCTGCAGCTAAGGTTAGCATGTCAAAAATTTATTAAAGAATGACATTAAAGTTTTCAGAAAAAAAAATACAACCCTCACATCCAGGGAAATCACTGAAAAATGCAAGTGTAAGACAGTCTAGCTAAAGTCATTTTGGCCTTTCAAATCCCTTTCTTCATGCATCCCTCAACACAATATCAGTTTGCTCTCAATTTATCTCATCTATTTGTTTTTCATATGCTTTTTTTAGCCATGTGCCTGAATCTTCCTGTTGCTTTCCAAAATATTCATTTTCCCCTCACAATTCATCTTTTTAAAAATTCCCAAAATGCCCATGCAGAAGCTAAGACTTTTGATTTTAAAATATGGTACTTCATTGCCCTGTAGCTCGTATGTTTCCTAGTCTGGTGCTAACAGCTTTGCTCTGTGATTATGAACATTGCTCTGCACTCTCACCAGGGACCTGCTGAAGAACAACTATTTGTATATTGTATTCATATTATAGAGAGAAGATCTTCTGACCTCACACTACAGCACATCTTGGAAGAGGTAGGCCAAAGCCAAGCCCCCATAAAAAAGATATTTGAAGATTAAGATATCCGAATTACAATTTCTACTTGCCACCATGCTGGCATTTAAAATATATGTTCATAACCCTTTTCAGCTGAAAACTAAAAAGTTTTCATTTCATGTTTTCAGAGAGCCAAAGAGAAACTTGGAGATTTCCATGGCAGATAATTTCCATGAAACATAAATCCACTTGTTCATCCGAAGCTATTTGAACAGAAACTTTCTGCCCAGGTCTAGATATTGTTCAGTGCATCTCTCTTTAAATGTTTCTTGAAGCACAGTTTCTCCATCTCTGTGCTCCGTGATCCTTTCCTGATAGTTTAGACTTTTATGTAGCTTCCCTCCCTTGTTTCTCTTCTCTCTTTTTTTTTTTTCCAACTTTTTTGAACCAGACAGTTGCAGAATTGAGACAGGGAAAATACATCCCATTGCCAAAATCACATAAATTTTAATGGCTTTCCTGTTCACTTAACCCCACATCAACAGCGTGACCTTGCTAGCCTGAACCATGAACCACTAGGGTGTGGAGGCCAAGAGCAGGGTGGATCTGGCCCAGCTCCAGTGTCTATTGCACAGAGGAAAACGTGGGACTTTTTGTGGGACATTTTTGAAAACACTGGGTATCTTTTTCAAGACATTTGTGCCCTCATTATATGGAAGCTGGCAACAGATTTGGTAACTAGTCAGCAGCCACCCCCAGCCGACTGCGTGCTAGCACAATTAATACCTGGGCAGTGAGTGTTATTTGGGCTCTTCCCAGTATGATAGGCTACATTTCTTCAGCATACTCTAAATTTTTATATGGCCTTCATTTCCAGGGTATTCAGGCACTTCAAAGTCCTTAATGTGTTTGTCCTGCAGGAAGGAAACTGAGGAAGAGCAAAAGACTTAAAGAAAAGATTTTTCAAGTTGTTCTAGCACCACAAGACTTAGAAGCAACTACTGTAAATCCAGCAAGGACATCAGTGATAATATTCTCTGACTTCTTGTACAACACAGGCCATTTAACTTCTCCAAATCAGTTCACCTGACGTAGAGCAAATCTTTCAGAAAAACATTCCACCTCAGTTTTAAAATTTCCACTCGAGGAGAAACTGCCACGACCCTTGATAACTTGCTTCAAAGGTTAATCTCCCTCCCTGAGGAAAATGTGCACCTCATTTTTTAATTAATTTTTCTCTCTCAAATTTCCAGCCTTCAGAGACTGCTATTTAACAGGCTGGAGAGCCTTCTTTTTAAACATTACATTCCCATTGAAGCAATTAGAGTTGGATTTATCTCATTTACCTTTAACCATACAAAAATGAGGCATCTAGTCTTACCTAGTGACTGGGAAACCTTCTGTAATCAACTAAGAGAAACAGACACTATCACAAGGTAATTCTTTTCACCTATCTTCATAACAGGTTAATTGCTCACTGGAGGCCCCTAGCCTCTGCACTGACTATATGAGGGTAACAACGCAAAGAACCTCCTTCATAATCCTGTTTTCTGGACAGGAGAAGCTGGGCAAAACAAAACCCACAACTTTGGACTGTGCATCTCTGTTATCCTCTGTTTTCCAGGCTAAGCAGGTTGAACTCAAGTCTTTCATGACAAACCACCTCTTCCAGTCCTCTTCCAGCATGTTTGTGGACATCTTCGTGCAGTGCTCCTCAACTTGTCAACATTAGTCTTGAACTGGGATTCTGTGTGTGACCCATACAGAAGCAGTGCTATCTATGGAAAATCATTAGTAACATAAAGCCACTCTGCTTGGAGCTGATATTCCTCTGCTGTACACTCAGTTATTCATTTTAGCCACCGCACTGTGCTGGAAGAATTTGTTTTGCTGATTTGCACCTGTAATGAGTCCCGAGTCTTCTTCAGAGACACACCAGCTCAGGGTAAGGTCCTGTAAGACCCACCTTAACTGCTTCTAGATGGAAAACACTGGAGTTTGGCCAGTTTATGAAAGCATCTACCTCACTCTTTCTCCACAGTCTGATAACTTTTCTATTGTCTGCTCTCCCAGTGTTTGTGTGGTCTATCTACATATACAACAATACTATCTACAGTGGCTGTATGTTTTTTTTCAGAGCATGGTTAGAGATGTTAAATAGCTCTTCATCCACAACTTTTCTCTGCAGGACTCTAATAGAAACACACCTGCTTAATGACATTTTTCCATTTACAATTACATATTGAGATGTACCAATTAGTTACTTTTTAATCCATTTGATATTTGCTGCAATGATTTTGTTGCATCCACATTTCTTAATCAAAATATCAGGTGGTACCAAGTCTAATGCCTTACAGAAATCTACATACATTACATCAGTGCTATTACCTTTCTCAACCAAGCTTGTAATCTCATAAAAATGATATCAAGCTAGTTTGACAAGATCTATTTTCCATAAACCCATGTTGAAAGGCATTAATTATATTACCTTCCTTTAATTCTTTATTAATCAAGTCTCATATCAGCTGTTTCAGTATTTTGCCTGGGATCAATGTCAGGTTGACAGGTCTATAATTACTCAAGTCATCCTGTTTAACCTTTTTAAATGTTGGCTCTATATAAGCTTTCTTCTAGCCTTCTGGAACCTCCCCAGGGCACCAAGATTTGCTGAAAATCATCATTAATGCTTCAGAGAGCTCCTTTGCTAGACCTATTAAAATCCTTGGTTAGCTTCCATAGGCTCTGTCATAACCATACATTAGAAAATCCTGCAAGATCCTCTAGACACTTACTGCATCTTCCAGTACCTAAATACCCATGCAAATGTGGCCTGCAGCGAGCTGCTCAAAGATAGGAAAAAGACAGAAATATGAATCTGATTTTTCCCATCCTGTGCCCCTAGTCAGCACAAATAATGTCTATTTCTACGAAAGCCTGCCACTCAGTCATGGCTGGAATAAAACCATCATACCAGTACTCAATCACACCGGTAGCAGTAGTCAGTTCCAAGGAGCAGCACCGATTTATTTCAAGAAACGCTGTGTTTACTATAGTGCAAGCCTGGCCTCTCTGCAGCACCCAAAATCCTAATGTCCCCTTTTGCCCTATGAAGGCACACAGGTTTCCCTCTATCTGTCTCTTTGCCATTGCTATGGATGGACCCCCAGCAACCTGACCAGTTCTGATTCAGTTTGAAAACACAGGATTTTGATATTTTCTACGTGAAAGAAAAGAGAGTGGCTTATATATATATGTATATATGGCTCAGGTATATATGTCTGAAAGTACAATAATTTAAGGTGATGGATAAGTTATCTCATGAGCTTTATTTTCAGTACTAAAATATTCCAAATATTCATTTCTAGGATAGGTTCTCAAGACATTACGACTTATAAATGGGCCTCTGAAATACTATCAGCAGTGACTATTGCACTATTCTGTTGATGGAATCCATACTCTGGTGTGTTTCATAAAAATACTGCAGCATCCTTTTGTAACTTTTAAATCTGCTTGTTTAAATCTAGTTCTGCTAATCAGAATATTTTGCTTTAGGAATATCCACCCAGAGCATCTCCTGAGAGACTGAAGAGGCTGTATTTCTGTGTTCCCATTGCCTATGAACTAGTGGCATCTGTGTGCTAGGCAGAAGGGGTGTGCATGTAATTCTAAGTGTGCATGCCTAATTTAACTTTGCCGGTAATTTAGCTAAGTTGTGCACTGAGATTTTTTGTGAACAAGTAATAAAATGCATGGGCAATTTTCCACATAAACATTTTCTGAGTTACTTGCATAGCATCTGAATTCTCTACAAGTTCCTTCTAGCCGGTGAAACCCCCAAAGTTTTTGTTTCATTTGGTTTTGGTATTTGGTTCAGGTATCCTTGAGATTAGTTAATGAATTAATTATTTTCTAAATTGTCCTGTGCCAATACAGCTCAGTCAGGAAGCATGAAGGTAGAGTTTGAAAAGCTGAATGAAATAAGTAGAGACAGTTCAGATACATGCATGCATGTGTATGCGTAAATATATATGCATCTATCCACAAATATATACGTATGTAGGCATGCATCTGCTAGTAGGTTTGTTATTTGGATAGACAGAAAGAAAATCACACCAATTTAGAAACTAACAAGTACCAAATGAACAAATTTTACAACTTATAAATATTTTAAAATTAAATGTTATTAGGTTAAGCATTTTTAGAATTGAAAAGTATATAAAGTGAAAGAGTAGCACTGAAAGTAGGAAAGAGGCTTGATCTTGCACATCTGGTTTACTGAAAAAGAAGCAACAGAAACAGGGATCATTGTAAAAAAAGGACAAAAAATGATTCAGTGTACGGACCTTCTTCCTCCTGTACTTTATGTTAGTTCACATGAGGATGAGATGTATGGATTAATGAATAATCTGTATTAGATAAGCCTGAGACTCCTACATAAATAACACAGTAAAATGAAAAATGTAAGCACTATTTTTTTACCTATCATATATTTAAGCTATGGCATTCACTCTCAGGTTGACATTGAGAAGAGTAATCAAGGAGATGATAAAAAAGGCAGTGATAACACTAATAACCTGAATTGCCACCAGCAGTTACGAAAAGCTATGCAAATATCTAAATGCTGTAAACTAGGGAATTCTTTCCATGGTGGCCCCATTTAGTGTTTACATCCTCTTCCAGCATCCTTCCAGCATCCTGATTGCTTTCATACTGAAAAAGTATGGATTTGTTCAAAAAGCATTTCCTACATAATAAATTCCTAGTATTTACACAATATCACTTTGCCAAAGTATGCAGTTACTTCCCACATACCTGTTAACTAAGCCAAAGCTCCTCAGTATTAACATTCCTTTAACGACACAGCATCGTTAATACAACTGGAGCAATTAGCTTAAGGCAGGCAGTTTTACCTGAGAAGCAGTTGGCAGCCCGAGCTAAAATAGACATCGCTTCAACGCTGGCGCTTTCTTGTTTACAAAATGCACCAGTCACAAATAAAAGTTGCCTTTTCAAAAGCTTTGCTTTAGCAATTCACACATGTGGAATAACAGTCGCAAATCATAAATGTCATACCTTTGTCGCTAGAATTTGAAGAAATCTGCAGGGTTCCTGTTTGGACACAAATCCCAGCAGTCCCACCTCCTGCGATTCACATCAAAAAACTTTGAAAAAGGTTTTGATTTTGGCAGCTGCTGTCAAGACAAAACTGTCTTTCAACTCTTGCATCACATTTTGGGGAAGGCTTTGCTACTTCTGTGTGGAGGTCTTTGCTTCCACCCTACCTGCACCCCTGTTTTTGAAAGTGAGCAGGTAAATTGAGAGTTGGCAAGAGGAGTTTTCAGCAAGGCAAGCAGATCCCTTTATTGATTCCCAGGAACTGTGTAGTGACATACCGACAAAGTTTGTCTTTTTCCTCAAGCACCTCGAAATAATGAGATGTGTCAAACTAACCTACATTAGCCTTTTGTCAAGCATAAACTTTTTTTTTTTTTTTTAATGTTTAGCATGTTTTGGGGCTCATGGGAAGTGCCAGACTGGCAGGCCAGGCAAGTAAAACTTTCCCCAGCTTCTCAGATCAGCACCATTCAGACCCAAACAAGCTCCTCCACGTTGTCCCACCTACCTCTCCCAGGGTCCTGTCAGGAAAGCAGGGACAAAGCAGATGTTTTTTCCCCTGTGCTCCTTCACTCCTCAGCCTCGCATGGTACCAGCTCATGCCCTGGCAGAAACTTCACACCACTGCAAGTCAAACCAGCTTGCAATCCCTTCTGGTGCTGGAATTTAAAGTGTAGGTCTAGGATGGAGCCTGAGGAGCGAATCTTCTCATGAGGTCGTGATGAGGATCATCCCAAAGAACTGGAAGCTGTAATCTGGAAAAACCCATAAGATGCCTCTCCCACTGAGATATGGCAGCAGGAGCTGGGCGAGTTGTACCAACCATGCTGGGAATCTCAAAGAAACCAGTGGCAAGTAAATTTAGTAAGCCATGAAGGTTTCAATACAGATCTCAGATCCCCTCCTCACCTGTCTGCAGGCTGTATATTCCCCCTGAAAACAATATGTGTTGAGCACCTTCACTTCAGTTCGAGTTTCCTTCACTATCATTTTCTTTTCACTATCTTTTCTATCATGTCCTTCAGCCTGGAACTGTTCAGCCTTCACATTCAAGCACTACGCGTTTCCTCTAGAGCACATTTAAGAAGCCCACGTGATCATTTAAGTGCATGCTTCACTTATCTATCCTTAAGAACACAAAATAGACCTAGAAAAAAAAGACGATGTCTATATGCTCATTAAAACACTTTCAGCCCAGGGCAAGGATTTGATCAAAAGATTCCTGCCAATGGAAGGGCATGCTGGAGCCATTGTAAGAAGTTGTGTGTGAGCGTCTGCATTCCTTTCGTTTTCTTTCTTCTGCCCTGTCCCTTCCACTGCCACCTCCAATCTCTTTTCTTCCAGCTGGGGGAACAGAAGAGATTTTACTTCCTTGATGACAATTGTGTCCTTTGAGCAGCTGAAGCAAAAGGCACTTTGAGTTCAAATGAGACTGTGACTTAAACCAATATTAGCCAAGACCAACACATGTTTATTGTAATATAAGTAACCTTCATTCTGATCAGCAGGTTTTCCTCACCCCACTGCAATTTCACTCATTGCCTCTTTTATTCTTCCAAAATGAATAAATGAAATGGCTGCACATTTTTATTCACAGCAGTGGGTTTTAGAACTTCAAATCAGAGAGGCGTTTTGATTTTAGAAATAAACTCCAGAGGAAACAGTTTCAGCCAGAACTTTCATATATTTTTTTTTACCAGTTTAAGGTAACATCAAAACTCACCTTTCCAAAAAAATGAAACCTCACAGCATTCTTTTAATCCAAATTAAATAAAGTGTCATCCCCGTGTCCTCTTCCTTCATATTTAGAGGGAAAGAAAACTATCCTGCCCATACTTTAATGGTTTTGTCTGCAAATCCTAAATGCTCTGCTGCTGCAAATTTCAAATGATCTTGTGCAGCCAAAGTCTCTTTGGTGTCAGTGGCTGCCCAGGTAGCAACACAACCATGAGAACGCTGCTGATCAGAACAATGAGTGCCTGGTCCACAGATGTCATATCAAGGTAGAAATCTTGATGATCATTGTAGCGACATTACAAAGTGGATTACACACACTGTATCTGGGTCAGGCAAGGAGTTATTTCAGTAAGGTCAACAAAGTGCTCCTGACCAAACTTATTTTTCTACATTTACAGAAATGTGCTTTTGTTTGTTACTTCATGTGGCATTTACTAACAACATTTTTTTTTCTGTACTTCTCTATCTGTTTTCAAGCAAAGTTAAATGGAAGGCAAAATAACCCCATGCCTGGGGTTATATTATTTAAGAGACTGGGTACAACTCTCTGCTCACCTCTCCTCTGTGAACTGGGGCCTAGACACTGCGTCCCTCACTCTCTAATGTATTTAAGTGTTGAACGTCACTTCAGAGAAGTTTTTGAGCTACCTACTCAAAGGTTCTGTCCCTCAGTTTCTCCTTCCTTCCCCATCTGGTAAGAGGATATAATTAGGGGACTTTCTTGCCTCTCAGGTGTGCTGAGGAAGTAACTGTAGTAATGCTAGCAAAGTGATAAGTTGCTCCAGCCCAGAGATCGTGCAAGTACCAAAACACTTAACTTTGGATGTGTGGGACTCTGCATGGCAGAGATCTCATTGCACAGCACAGCAGGCTTCTTCCATCCTTACCAGAAACAGACAAGAGACCAGAGCTAAGGTGAAGTACATTATCTACATGTCAGATATATGAGGTTGCCCTGTGGGGGCAATGTGGCATTTCAGAACTCATTGCTTAGGGTACTGTGGTTGAGAGTTTAGGGTACCTCTTTGTGAGATTTTTGGGGGTGTTTTTGACTGTTCTAACTTTTGCTCTGATTTTAATCTTGAGTAAAAGTTTGGAGAGGTCTCAAAAATTATATGCAATGCATATACTCAAAAAAAATATACTGATATGTACTTCTTGACACTTGATGCCTTGTGTTTCCAAATGGACAACACTCATGAGGCTGCCAACAGCATAAAGGGAAATTGGGTGACTGCCCTCTCCTGCTAGCTGCAGCTGGGACTGCCCACAGCTCCAAGGTACCTGTGGGCATCCTGAGCTGGTGGCCCCCAGACCTTTCCCCTGGAGCTGGGATGCAAGGGCAGGCAGAAGGACTAGGGACCAGGGGGCTGTAAAGCTCCTGCCCAAGGTTGTTAGTGCAGGAAAGGTTTGGGGTTGCCCCAGTGCCCCTAGTTCTCCTGAGTTCTGCTGGGAGACCCTGGAAGCACCAAGCTTGCATCTTGGGGCAGCAAACTGTTGCCTTCAGGGCTCGAGAGGAATGGGTAAATAACTGTGCAATTTTACTCTTTCTGGGCCACTGTTACAGCTTGTGCAGGATTAGTACTGCACCATAAAAACACTGGAGAGACATTTAAGCAAGTCTTTACTCCAGTCACAAGCTGGAGACTCCGTGCCAGGGGCATAACTGTGACATGCTTGGAATCTGACTTGGTCTAGTGGCCTTTCTTCTACCATCAAATTCTTTCAGTTTCAAATCCTGGAAGAAGCATACTTGCTCAAATATTGCCAATAGTCATCTGAGATGTATTTAATATAAGTCCTCTGCACAGCAAGTGATAGTCTAGTTAGTCTAACATAGCAGTAGGAAACAAAAGTGTATCTTAAACTGGAGTATGAATGTCAACTTCAAAAAACTTTAAACTAAAACTATATATATACACACTATGTTAATTGCTGGACAAAACTTAACCTATTTGCCAAAATTATCATTTCTATTACCATTTATTTTTTAAATGGAAAAAAAAAACTAAAGAGGTACTTTTCATCTGAAGCACTGGGAATCCTAATGCCACAAATTTCCACATTTTCCTAAAAATCATCTCAAATCTGTAAATGAAAGCAACAATTATCAATATTTAACTTTACTGATCAAGAGGTACAAAATAAAATTTTTAAAAAAAGAGTTAAGCAAAACTGCTCAAGAACTTAATAAAAAGTAAACAAAATTGTTCCCTTTTTCAGTTGCTATCCAATGTACAGAACATGAGAAGCCTCTTGGTGTTTCAGAGAAACCAATGTTGCATTTATTTCTCTGTGACAAATGTGTGCTTCGTTCCAGTGCAGCTGTATGTATATCTGATGCATCATACTCAAGAGGACAGGATCCAACATCCATGGGAGATAGTTAGGAGCGTGTTGTCGACTTCCATAGGCATTCCTTCAGGCTAATATGCCCTGGTGATGCATTAGATTATTTAATAGCTTATTTTGAAACCAAATCTTTGTTTTAAATATTGCTGGTGTTATATAAGAAATGAGTGTATTTGCTTTTATTACAGCATATGATTATTAATATTCTATCAATAATCTTAGGTTTAAGTTTGAAGCTGAATAATTAGCCTATTTAAGGAAGAAAAGTAGAATAACCCCCCTATATTTTAAAAGCCTGAGCACATATAAGTAATGGGCACAATTTGTTTCCATTAGGAAGATAAGCTTTCTTCAAAGCAGTTCACTATTTAAGGCTTTAAATTTGTCCAACACTTGCACAAGGTTGCAACAAACCTTGACTTATTTACAGAGAGATGTTGAGTGGAGATAAAACCACTTAATAATCCACCAGTTCTTGCTAAACACATTTTCCTTCCATGCCCTCACTGAAAGCAGGTAGGGTAGCACTCTAATTTGGCATATTCTTACATTATTTAGATATTCTTTTATTTTACTGACAGCTCTTTGAGCTGAAGGCTTTACAAAACAGTTCAAATAAATAGGTTTTATAGCTTTTTTCTTAACAAAATAATCCTGAAAGTGCTCAGGGTTAAAGAAAAAAAAGCCTGCAGCATTCATTTGAAAATAATTACACAGACAGTAACAAGAGGAAAGCACAACAGTAGAATAAATGATCCAAAATGTGTGTCTTTCAAGAAAAGTTGCCCAGGTAGTCTATCAAAAAGAAATTGTCAACTTGCAGTTTGGGGAACTTTTGTTACATTTGCAGAAATAACAACAGACTGTCCCAAATGCCCCAAAGGTTGAGGAGAAAATATTCCCATCAATAGGAACACCTGACCTCTGCATGTTTGAGTGCAGTCCATTTTTTTCTGTTTGTTCACAAGACCTGTGCTTGACTGGACACCCGCTCAGAGCAAGGGCTAGTTGGGAAAGTGAATACAGTGGAGTAAGGAATTAATACATGTATCAGAATCTCAGAAATTCCCTTTTCTTTGTGTTCTGTTGTTTCTTGCATGGAATACACCTGGCCATGTTCTCTTTTGTTTTCTTTTTTTTCCTTTGTTCTTTTTTTGGGGGAAGTGAGAGGTTGAAAAGTGCAGTCTTCACTTATTTTCCAGGCCTACAAATTAGCCTGGTTGTAGGCCCTGGGAAATCAAAGGAAAGTCTCCATATGCCTCCACAGAGTTTTGGTTCCAGCTCTCATCATCCCATTTTCCTTCCCTATTGCCCATCGCTGTCTCAGGTATCCTCGTATTACTTCAGTCATGCAACGCTATTGTCATAAATATCTCTGTCTCTCTCCCAGCGGAATGCCCAGGTCCAGCCATGTCCCTGGAGAGCAATACTGCTTCCCAGGAAGCAATGGAGGAGTCTCTCTTTCGTCTCCCTTATGTTCACGGCTTCTTCTCCTGCTGTCCCTGCAGTGTTAGCAGTGGTGGTAACCTTATACCCACCAAAATAGATACTCCACAGGTAAAATGGTGGCCATGGCTATCTCAGGTCTGCGGAGGGATGGAAAGAAATGAGGGAGGAGTTTGATTTGAACTGACTTCAGGGCTCCCTGCTTGAATTAGAGATGTCTTGTATCTTCATGTGTAACTGGTGGAAACCAGTGAGTCAGAACACCTAAATTTAAGGAGTTTGTACTACTTTAACCCTTCAGGAAACAGGGCTAATGCCTGAAGTCGTAGTCATCTAATATTTGCATTGGATTCCTACAGTATAGTATAGCTACCTCCCTCCAGTTATTGCTTTGGTCATTTTCTTGAGGAAAAGGTGTATTTCTCCCCATAGGAAAAGAAGTTGACTGGAATGAGCCCTTCTTCCTCCCTCCAGGGTGTTAGCTGCAAAAGAAAACAAGAAGGAGGTCCATGCTCCAGACAAGGCTTGAGATTTTTTTCTCTATCCTCTCCAGCAGCCTCTGGACACAGAAGGGCTACAAAGTGAAAAAAAAAAAAAAACAAAACAAAAAAAAAACAAGGGAAACATGCAGTCAACAGCTCAATAAAGAAACAACTCCTGTATGAAACAGAAAAAGGAGTAGAAGGAACCAGTAATAAAAAGAATGAAGTTAGCAAAGAAGATAAAGCCTTATCATTCTAAATAAGATTTAAATTTTGATATAACTCTAGGTCTTTGCTTGCAAATCCTAGGGGGAAAGCTCCGTGATCACTTTGTTTTCAGCACTTTGACTTGCTTCTCATTTTTTTCTGTCATGATCCTACAATTCTTCAGTCTTCCTTCTGTCTCCTTTTGTTCTATTCCAGAGCTTCCCAGCACTGCCTTCCCCAGCGTAAAAGACAACAATTTGATTCAAATAATTTCTATGCTTTACTAAAAAATATCTCTTAATGCTTGAAGAGACTCTATCTGAAGTTTTCTAACCCCTTCATCTCTTCACACCCATGTAAAACACCTCCCCCAGGTATGTGGGAGGTTGGCAGCCCTTGCCAGTTCTGTACATGCACCCAGTATTTTTTTTTCTTGTGGTGTTTCCCCACCAGGTCCAGGTGGAGGCTTGAGGTGGCAATAGGGGGTGGTTCATCTCTCTTGATCCTGGAGGCTGAGCAGTGCCAGAGATACTAGCAGAGTTAACATAGCCCAGGGTTGCAGGAACCAGAGAGCACTAAAGAGTGTCAGACAAAACAAAACAGAGCTTTGGTAACTGAAATAGAAATAAAATCCTTAGGGGACAGTGAATGACAGTGAAAGTCATCCTTATTTCCTACTTAACCACATGGTTTTGAGGACCATTCACAGGGCTAACTTCCAAGTGGCATATGCCTGCTTCTTTCAGAGAGAAATCAAATCCTGCCCTTAAACACGGAGTTTTTCTGCCTTTATCTTTGAGGATATACCCTAGAGCTTCTTGTAAGAGCTCTATTTCCTTCACCACATGCCATGTTATACTTTTCTGCCTTTGAACTTGGCTTGTCACTTCCCCTACTCTCTCTCTATAGTATCCCACTGTATTGGCAGCCTCTTCTTTCACTAACCTGTTTTCTGCCTTGTCCCCACCACAATTCTTCCAGGAAATTTTTATCTCCATCCTCACCTACTCCCCAGACTCACAAGAGCATGCTGAGGCAATGCATCCATTAATGTTTCTAGATATGCTCACTATGTTGTCAATAAATCATGTTCACCACATCTCCTTCACTGACCTGCTTGAAAACTTTCTTATTCATGTTAACCTCCTGGGCAATATTATTTCATGTTTTAACTGTTCTTGTTTTGTCATTGTTTTACTGTCTTATTTTGCAGCCGTGCTCAGAAACTCCTTTGTTAATATCTCACACGCAACACTTCTCACCTATTTGTTATGCATTTGTTCATTAATCTTTGGGTTTTGGAGAAAAAAATGATCTTTTTTCACTTCTTTCCCTTTTGGAGTTAAATCACGGGTCTCTTCATCTTTGTCTCTTTCTGAAAGACTCTATCAGTATTAATACTGAAATATAATTTGCATTTGAATTCTAGCTGACCACTGGCTCAGAGTCCTTAACCCACAGAAAATTACCTTGCCAGGAGCAAAAGAATTTAAAATAAAGAAGGAAGATATGTGAATACAGGTTTCCATGCTGAAACCTGTAGGCTAGGGTCCCTATTCTGTGGGATTTGCCTCTGGCCTATTTTCTAGGTATAATGCAATGAAATCTAATCTAGCATCTGTACTTCCTTTTTTTTTTTTTTTTTTAAGTGTGTTGGCCTCTTCATTATATCTCCTACTTATGGTTCCTACCATACTTCCTATCTTGTCATATAGGTAGACTTACTAGATAAGATTTGTCATGTAAAAAGAGATACAGATATACATGTTGAATTACATGATGATATTCATTGTTATCTGTCTCTACTAGTATTATACTGGAATGAGTGTTTCTAGTGTTAGAATAAAGTCTATTTTCATAGCATTTCAGTCCAAATCTGCAAATGCTAGTATTTGTAACCATCCATACTGCTGAGGGCTAATGAGAACTAAAGGTATACTCTAAAACGTGAGGGATTATCCTAAATATAACTCCATTATAACAATATTATACATTGATGTATCTTTTGATACCCACTGAAAAGGGCAGCTGTTCAGTGTCAAGCTAATGCTGGTTATGTGGGAACAGACTTTCCACACTGTATGTTCTAGTTCTGTTATGCGAATATTTCTTGAGAAATTGAGAAGTAGTCTTTGACTACATTACATGCACAACTGTGTTAAGGACCACTAATGTCAACAGAATTTTGTGTGTATAGACCAGTCTTATCACCTGTGAGAGCCAGAAGTTTTTATCACTTACCATTTTTTTTCCTTATCTTCTGATGCTGAAAGAGAAGGAACAATTTATCTCACTCTCAGATGCTGTCATTTACCACCCCAGTTAAATCTCCTTTTGGGACAGAGTTAGGATTTTTTCTTGTGTTTCTACTTTTCTATGAAGACAATTATATCTTCAGATTACTTGTGTTATAAGAAAAATAAGAATATGTTTCAGAAGCTCTGTAGCATCATTTGATATACCTGATGAGGACAAGCTATAAAGGTGTTATAGCAGTTTGGGGCAGCGTGAAGGCTGCTCTAAAACACACAGGTGTTCATGAACCCACTGAACTCTCCATTAGCCAAGGATCATTGCAGCTATTAGCCTCTGCTACTGTATTCCCTCCCTGGGCTGAACAAGGATGAATTTCAATTACTGCTCCATTCCCTTCCTTTCCCTTCCCTTCCTCCTCTATGGCTTCTCTCAAGAAATATTCCCTGTCATTTTTCCAACGCATTACAGTAGTCCAGTCAAATTTCATTAGGATAGCTTTCATTTGTTTAACTTCTTTTTTCTTGTGTCAGGAGCATTTGTGTTGTCTCCTCTTGAGCATTTTCTTTCTAACGATAGATGGTGTCACTGGATCCTAACTACTACCCAACTTCAACTTAATTGATCAGACTTGGCATGTTTCCTAGAATTAGGCCTGAATAGCCTCAGACGATGCAGCCTTGGCTGCTCAGCAAGCTGGGTGAGATGACAATCTTGTGTTATTTCTGGAAACCCATTCCTCTGCTTCACTTTTACATAGTGGCTGTCCCAATCAATAGCCGAGTAATTAAAATCCCTCGTGATCAATGTTCTAGCTGTGTTACAGACTTCTCTTATCTGTAAAAACATTTCCCAATCTACTTTCTCTGCCTACCCTGGGGGTCTGTAGCAACATTCAGGAATAACATGAGTAGGATCGTTGTCCTTACTTAGCTTCTGTCCAAACTGCCTCTGCTCTGAAAGGCAAAACCTTTGCAGTGTTTCCTGCTCTAGGCAAGGATATATATGGCTCTCTCTGCTATGACTGATGAACAGTCTGGGGACACAAGTCCCTTTAACAAACTTTGCATCTCCCTACTCCATTTTTAGTCCTTTCAGCTCAGACATTCCAGGAATATCATGCTTTGCCTTGGAAATGTGGGATTCCAGTTCGTGACCTGATTAATATGCTCACAGCATTTGTATTGGAGATATTTTCTCCTCCCACCTTTGCTTTACATTCTCATTATCTCCTGCAATGATAACCTGCGAACACATTACTGTGTGATCCATGCAATCCCTCCTTTAAATTCTTCTCCTCCCACACCACTAATCTAAAAAAATGGCTAGATCATTTCCCTATTAGTGGACAATCTGTTTGCTCCCATAGGGTTGGGAATAATACACGCCATCTCTGCTCTGCCATCCTGTTTTTCCTATTTTGTTGTTTATGATTCCCCAAACCTCTCACATCTACCTCTCCCTCCCACCACCACCCCCCATCAGATCTATTCATCTCTGTGGAAAAAAGAACCACTTATATACTAGAAAACGCCATTATGTAGCTTTCTTCTTCCAGTGGCTAGCTAAGGGATGTAAGGCTTTCTTTTTATAATTCCTGCATACCTTTCCTCTCTACGACTTATCCAACCACCATCAATTATTCTAGGCTCTTTTTAAAGATATTTTATCTGCCATAGCCCACCGACTAAAAATCCCCAGCCCCTCCTGCTGGAAGCATTTGACTTGTGTGCATTTGTGCAAGGATTTGGTGTTTTAAACAGCAGTGACTATCTGCAACATCAACTCTGCTATCAACACTTCTCTGATCTAATTTTGCTGCATATTTCCCCATGCTCATTTCATCGTTTTGTGAGTTCCTGTCTTCTGAATCGTTAAAACTCTGGGAAAGGTACTGGGCACTGGCACAACTCCCCTCTCTTTATTACACTTCTTCCCTCCTTTACTACCTCTTCTCAGTTACCCAGCCTCTGCCCTTTATATCCTCCTGTTCCTGCTGGAAGAGTGCTGCTTCTCCCGCGCAAGGCTGTGCTTCCAATGCACTCATCCTGCAACTCGCTCACAGCTGGTTCTCCTCCTCCTCTGTCACTCCTTCGGAGTATGAAACCAGCCATCTGTCATCAGTGAACCTCTCATATTCATTGATCTTCCTCAGCACATCAACCTGTCTTTCTAATTCCACTCCAATTTCTTCATGTAGTGACTAACTGGCAGTGCACAGCCATACGTGTGCATATATGAACACACATGAACATGTTTGTACATGCATACACACACACACACGCAGATTCACGCACACATAAACCATTGCTCTTCCTTTTCTAGTCTCCCTGTTCCAAATATATAACAGCTGAAAAATCTTTTTAGCTTTTGGTTTCTGAAGCCAGGGCAAGTAGATGATAATAACACTCCAGTTAAAGACAAATTGCATGTTGTTTCAGAAAATAACAAAGAATCAAGAACCCCAAAATACTATGCAATATCCATGCCTGTTGAGGCACGCATGGCATTTTCAAGGAGTGAGTGCAAAGTCAAGCCCTACAGCTTCTAGAGAAGGTCCTGCAATGACCTGTACGACCCGTTTTCCCTTCCAGCATACAGTGTAGTGCAGGGTGCTGTGCACAAAATAGAGCTGTGCAATCTACCTCCTCACTGTGCTCCCTCTCTGACTGGTAGGGATCCATTCCTTGTTGACACCTTCCCACACTGTTTGTCCAGCTCCACCTGTGGTCCATTTTCTTTGATGGTCAGCACCTTTTCTTCTACGCTTGTAGGCAATTTAGCAGAACAAGACCTGCTTCATGACTAGGACTAGTAGCCACAGTGGTGTTAGTAGCAGAAAGAACAGTGATAACAATAATAATACTCAGTCATTTTGAGTTTGGTGCTCTCATAACGTAATTAAAACAAGAATGAGCTACTACTGACTTCTAGTTTGCTCTTTTTTTTTTTTCTGGTCAAAGCTCTCATAATAGCTAATACTTGGATCCAGCCTATTCTCGTTCCACTAATTCAAGCCCAGACTGCTCAACAGGGAAATCAGGCTGGCTCGCAGTTGCAAACTGACTTTCTAGTTTCTTGGATCTATTTCTTTTAAAGAGTGTCCTTTGTTTTATGTGCACAACCCTGCTGAAATTAATCAGACATGAGGGTGAAAGTGACTTTTTTTCTTAGAAAGCCGAAAGACATTTATGTCTTTAAAACAAAAAATCTGTAAAAATGTGATACATCTTCTTTCACCTGCCACTAAATCACACTGCCAAATCTACTCTTTTCCTCACAACATCGGATGACATCAGATTAATAAAACCTATGGAAGCAATGCAGCTCCAAGCAAGCCTCATGGGCTTGTTTGTAATCACTGCAGAGTTCTTCGGTGTCATTCTGCCCGCTGCATAAGAAAATTATATCCCTGTGTGAAAAACCCCTGTGACATTGTGGTAGAAGGTATTTACTACACATGGGCAGTGACTGATTTTTAAAGCTTAGGTGTCTTGTCTGATTTTATTTGTTTTTCCACCAAAAGACCAAAACTGATTAAAACATGTGATGAGCTAATCTTTGATAATTTCTTTATTAGAATAAGAACCCTTTGTCATTCTGTAAGGGAGAAACAGGTAGTAGCCCAAGCTATGTACAGATATGCCTTGTGTCACTGCTCCTTACCCCTTGGCCTGAGAGGCTAGCAGACATCTGTGACCTTGCCATTCAGTCATGGAACTTGGGAGAGAAAATGAGGATATGAGAAATATTTGCTTTGCCATAATCCAGTTTATTTACAAGTTATATATACAAGTTGCAAGTTACACACTGGAAAAAGTATAGAGAAGAAACTTCTCATCCAAAAACTCAAGCCTGCTTCTCACTAAGTGCTTTGCCCAGAGAACAATCTATCTCTTTCTCTCTCTCTCTCTCTCTCTCTTTCCTTCCAGGACATCTTCGCCCTCCTTCTCCCACCTCCCACTTCACTCCCAGCCATGACCTGTTCAACACCCTGAACCTTAATTTGCAGTGAGGAAGTTTTGGGGCCATGAGGGAATGAAGCTTATTGGCTTCCCCTGAAGCCTAATACTTTAGGCGATGGCTTTCATTGTCTTCACTGATCTTCCTTCATAATGAAACCTTTTCTTCTCTATAACACCAGTGATATGTGGCTAGCAAGCACATTTGCTTTAATGAGGTCAGCAACTGCCTGCAGATGAGAGACAACTTGATTGCAGCCATTAGCACTCTCCAGCATGACAAACACATATTTGTAGTGCATGTTTTAGTGAAAGTTGCTGGATTAACATTTCTGTAAAGTGAGGGTCCCTCTTGACCTACAAAGGTGCTCCTACACATGCATTTTGTTTGTTTCATTCTTGCCACCTTCTCCGCCAGTGTTGACCTTATGCATCTGACAGCCCTGATGATGAGTTTAAGGCATCCTCAATTCTGCTGCTTGTCTCTGCCCCTGTCCAGCTCTCTACTGAGAGGCCACAGCTGCCTCTTAAACTGACTTAGGGAACTGTTCTGATTGAAAAGTAATAAGAAAAGAAAAAAAGAAAAAGTAGTTTTCAAGAAGATAATTCCTCTGAGATGATTTACCAGAGCCCCATAAGAACTCTAAGCTATCATGGGGGATTTCATGCAGTCTTTAGAACTGTGTAATCTTTGATGATGTCTATGGAAGCTTTGACTAAACAAAGTGCTTCATACCACTCCGACTACCATCACTTTTCCTCACTTATGTCAGTAGGTAGTGGATTCTACTAAAGACATCAACATATGCCATTAAGAACCTCACTGATATTTGTTCTATTCTTTTCTTAGAGCTGTCTAGTAGCTGGCTTTAGTTTAGATTGAATTCAAACCAGTGACAATTTTTCTCATCATCATGTTTTCTTCTAATAAAAATTGTTTCTATTCTCACATAGTCACATAGAAGACCAACAGTTACTGTTTTTTTTCTATGAATTTTCTACCTGAGAAAAGATTAATTTAATTCCAGCTCTTTCAGAAAGTCTACCAAGCCAGTTCTGAAAAGGCAGGTAGTTCCATTGACAAAGCTTGCTTCAATCCTGCAGATGGTGATATTCAAGCAGTGAGGAAACTTTTAATCAAATACAAATGGGACTAGGAAAAATTAGAGAAGAACAAAATCTCAGCCTTAACCAACATTGTTAGAGCCTTTAAGCAAGGACAACATGCAGTCTCCAAATATTTCACACAGGCAAGGATAAGAATGGATAACATGCAAGTTGCTCACAGTTTTATTCTGGAGTTGAAAATCAGGTGCTCAATTTATTTACATAACACAGGCAGCTCGTGCCATATGAGATGCTGCGAAGTATCTCAGCAGCTGGCCACTGCTGCTCTAGAAGACTGTGGGTCTCTCATAGGTCTAGTATCATGACAGCTGGCCCTGAGGAAATATCTCGGATAGGTAACCGTAGGTGTCAAATGGCAGAAGAAGCCTCTGTCTAAGCAACTGAATTTCACCCCTGTGTTACTGTGGCAATGGGCACACAAGGAAAACCATAGGGAGATGTGTTGTAACAAGTTGTGCCAAGGGCTGCTTCACAACTCAGCAGCCAAGCAAACATGAACAACAAGAAATTTAGGAACTGAATCTTTTCCATAGCTGTAATTCACTCACTTCCTCAAAAGCTGAGCTTGCCAGTAATGGAGCCAGTTCTCTTATCCTGAAAATTTGTCTGGCTCAGGCTCAACCATAGCAGAGTAAATCAGAGCCTTCTGCTAACTAGGGAATAGACTAATTCTTGGGCAGGCCACAGAGGAGTCAGTGGAAGTAACTGCTTTGCCTTCATGTCAGTAGAGAACCCTCTCACTCCTTTACCATGTCTCTCATGGGGTTGCCCTCATTTTCTGTCACACTGGAAGAAGGACCTCAATGTCCTCAATCAGAGCAGGACCCTGACCTCAAAAGGACACTGAAAGATGCTCTGGTCTCACAATCTACTGCCCCTGGCCTTAAGAAATAAGATACAGCCTTATAGTTCCCAGAAATCCAATTCATCAACTCACATATGTTTGCAGACTTAAATTGCATGAAGCTTACTAAGAACTAATAGAAGCGCTAAAGTCCCTCATTTGCCACCTCTGTCTTTCCAAAGAGTTAAGCTTCCCTGCATGGTAGAAGAAAACTGACCTATCACCATTCTGAGTTGTTATTACCTGACTTTTCCCTCAAACATGGCAACACAAGTGAGCATCATCTAATGCAATGAAAAAACCTCACTCCAGTGACATTCACCTTATAGTGAACGTACAACCGATAAACACTGCTGGAACTGACTGCTCAGGGAAAAGATAGAAATATGTGGGCTGTGGGTGGTGAAGGGAGGTAGTTGAAGCTGGGAAGAGCTGATGGGCGGAATAGGCAGCTGAACAATTTAATTGCTTTTTCTGTTTTTCTGTGGTGGAATATGAAGTGTAACAACCCTAGCTCAGTTCCTGACTTTTTTTCTGAGCAACGACATATATAATTAAACATAGGTAGCTGCGCAGTTAGTTCTGCATTATTTAAATACTCCATTGTTGAATACTGTGTCATACTTCATTTCTACACATAAAGAATAAACCATATAACTCATGTGGGTGCCAGAGATCTCAAACAACTAGTCTCTGTAAACCCTGGAGGGAATGCTAAATTGAGCTGAAAACTTGCGTTTCGGCATTATGCATCCACTTTCCCTGTTAACCTGTTTTTCCCTCAATCAGAGGTTTTTGGTTTTGCTTCAGGTAATAATTTATTTGGCAGAAGAATGTATGTGATGAGATTCCTTACTGATTTCATAATTACTCAGAAAGTGAGTTTGGGAGGACACAGGCTGGAGTACAAGGAGCATAAAAACAGTAAGGGTGAAAACCACATTAATATTGAAGATTTTGGTGACTCAGGGATTGATCCACTCCAACATCTGGAGTCACAAGGGGATGTAAGAACCAAAATAGAGTCAATCTGGTGTGTGAAAGATGGGATCTCATATCCTCCTTCTGTCTGTAGTGATTGGAACCTATATATTTTCATTTCCAGGAAGCAGTGCTAACCAGTGTCTCATAAAGCAGGCCAGAACACGGGAATACCCTGTTAAAGCTGTTTTATATATGTGGAATGCCTAGACATTCACTGGGCCAGAGGAAGAAAGGAACATGATGGTGAAATTCCCTGGTCACATCAGATTCCAGGGCAACCTTTTGGAGTAGATAAAGCAGTGATGGGCCTGGAGGCCCTGCATTTAAACTCATGTAGTGCCTATGGATGGGATCTGAGGTGTCTACTCATACACATACAGGAAATAAAGTGAGTAAGTAGTACCTCATGTTTATAGTCCAACATTTTGCTTGAAAGACATCTGATAACTTGGAGACATTAAAACATTTTCCCAGCCTGAGGTTCCTGGATGAAGAATATACTTCAACCACTAGTCACCTGCTTTGTGAAATAGGCAGCATTGCTGATTGTACTTTCAAGGCAAGCATTAAAGGGACACAAATTAGCAATCTGAAACCAGACTTGGAGATACTGTGTTACTCCAGGGAACATCACACAGTAGCAGTACAAACTCAAGTAATAGGGCAGAAAATTACTGTCAAATCCCCTTCATGAGGAAATGTTTGTGAGAATTAGGTACTGTCTTAACAGTTCATCATGTCCTTCATAGTCCAATGATTGTTTCCCATTTCTTGTCTCAGGCATGACTCAGTTGAGAACAAATGCTTGCAGTGTACCATCCAAAAACTAGGAATGCCAAAATACTTTCCAGTTCTCATAGGTCATATCTATTTCACTTTGAATCAGTTTTGAAGTTGTTACTTTTATGGGAGTCAAAGCACAGGAACAGAGGATGAAATGAAGTGTGGTAGGGCTGCAGCTGCCTTAGACTCTGGGGAAAACCCTGCAGTAGGAACAGAAATAAGATATTAAAAATGATACAAGAAAACAGCACAGAAGTCTCCAGTGTTGGTCTAGACGACAAAGGCTGCATAGAGCTCTTCTCCCAGAAAGCTGTATGCCAATCTCTTGGAACTAACATGGGTCATCAGCAGACAATTCATTTTTGGATAAATCATGATAGATTTCCAAAGCCATGTGTAGGAGGAACAGGACTGAGCAAGGCTTGTGTGTTAATCATCATTCTGAAAAAAGGCATCTATTTGATCTTTCATACTTGGTCACAGACTCTATGTGACACAGTGGACATTACAGAGAGATGATGAGTGAGAATCTTACTTCATTATCCATGTGCTCATGTGTAAGGAGAGACTGTTCATATAGCCATCTGGTCTCACTGTGCAGTCATGCAACAGTTTTTCAGATCTTTTTCTTCTCATTGGTCTTCTTTTACTCTAATTTTCTGTCTTATTTGAACTAAGAAAGACAAATGACTAGAAAGCAATGTTTGCTTTTTTCTGTCAGCTCACAGTATCACAAGAATGTATTTATATCTGTACCATCTATATATCTCATTGCAGCTATGAAATGGGATAGTAGAATCATGGAATCATAGAATCACAGAATGCTTAAGGTTGGAAGGGACCTCTAGAGGTCATCTAGTCCAACCCACCTGCACACGCAGGGTCACCTAGAGCACGTGGCACAGGACTGCGTCCAAGTGGGTTTTGAAGATCT
>NW_010577255.1:89529-103204 GCF_000705375.1 Tinamus guttatus | reverse complement strand
GCCCCCTCTGCCTGCCTTCCTACACACAGGGATGCACTGTTGCTGGGCGTAGAGGAAGTGCCGCTTGAAAACTAACCAGCTCTCTTGGGCCCCCCTTCCTTCTAGAGCTCTAGCCCATGGGATTCTTCCAAGGAGGTCCCTGAAAAGGCTAAAGTTGGCCCTCCTGAAGTCCATCGTTGCAAGGCTACTTACAGTCCTGCCTCCTCCTCGTTGGACCCTGAACTCCACCAACTCATGGTCACTGCAGCCAAGGCTACCCCACACCTTCACATCTCCTACAAGTCCCTTAGTCCAAGTAGAACCTTAGAGCATCTCCAAATGAGCTGAAAAGAATTCTTTTTGCTTTTCCTCCTTTTAACCTGTATATTTTCTTACCATATATTTTTAAAGAGGGGTCAGAAAATGGCAAAATTGGGCTGTATACAGATTTGCATAATGCTGTGAACTCCAAACAACCCATACTTTGATGCCATCAATCTTGCTGCCCATCTTCCACCTTGTAGCGATATGCAGATAATACCTCTCAGCTTATCTTTATTTTGGTGCTAAAAAACAGTGTGGTTCCCAGTTCATACCTGTAAAAGAGCTGGTACAAACAGGAGGCCTGATCCTGCACACACGTAATGAATATCTTCATTGGATATTAGAGCTAGTCAGTGTCTTCACAGCTTTGGGAGACTTTTTACTGAGTGCTTCATCAACTCTATTGAAGTCAGTTATAGCAAAGCAGGTTAGCAAACAGAACCTGGTTCTCCTCCTCCCTGCTCTGTATTTCAAAATTCTGCCAAAGACTCTTAACTTCATCTGAATCAAGAAAACAATGCCAAGAAATCTCCTGACTTGAACACGGAATAGATATTGCTTCCAGGAAAGGAGAGGAAGTGCTCAGGTTTGAGAAAAAGGCAACCAGAGTATTCCTGCTCAGACATTTATAAAGACCTGAGAGTGAGATGCTACTGAAAATCACTTGCAAAGCCATGCGAACTTTTTCCTTGAAGGAATATCAGCAGTGAGGGAAAGAAAAGATCTCGAGCTTTAAAAGTACTACCATAAGTGCTTTCCTGAATAGTGTTCAAGTGGATTTGAAACTAGGCAAAGTGAGTTTGTCTGCCCATACTTAAAACCGTAGTTTAGATAAATATGAAAATATCTTCTCTGCTAAGCTATCATCAGCCTTGTCTTCTCTTTTAATTATAGTCAAATAATTTAACGAAGGACAATTTCCATAAGATTTATTCTAACCATTTTTTACATTTTACATTACAAAATTAGTCTGTGTGTTTATCAGGGCATGTAAAACATCTATTGCCTTGTACTTTGATGCTGATTGCTCTGGAAGAGAAACAAAAGAGAGATATTTGCTAGTTGTGTAATATCCTGCATTCAGAGAGTTGTTCAAATGGTTGTCATAACTGGAGGACATCATTCTCCTACTTACAGTTGCACAGGTCTTGCCTGATAAATCATCTCACAATCAAGACTGATTGCAGAAAATGTGTTGACCCCGCTGTCCCAAATTCCACTTCTCAGTCTGACACACTTCGCAGTTGTATACAGGCTGTTCCCTTCCAATGACTTTTGCTAAGCAAATAGCTGATCCTCAAATCATATCAGTTTTCTTAAATACGAGAATGATGAAGAACAACAAGTTCCTGTTAGAACCACTGTAGCACCTCAAGGTTCAGCAAAGCCTGCACTGAACCTCTGTGTTGACATAGCTTGCAGACTTCCTAGATCTATCTAGATACAATGCCAGCGACCATCTTTAAATACTAGGTCAGCCTAGTTCAGTGCCATGTACTCATACTCTCCTAGTTATGAGTAAGTAAATACTAGTACTAGTATTATCTAGTACTAGTACTAGATACTATTGTAGCAAAAGAATTCAAAAGCTCCCAGTCCTGCTCCCACATTGAAAATCACAGGCTCAATAAGTAGAGAAAAGGAATTATAAAAATTATATATTATTAAGGTTAAGACATTTTAAAATTAAGCAGAGAGAGGCTAAGGGAAAGATAGTTTGGGCCATGGCATATTCATGTTGTCTGAAATACAGAAACTGCATAACTAAATATTGTGCCAACCCTGAGCTATATCCTGTTTTCCTGCAAAATATGAACCAAGTACTGAGTCTGAACAAACAACGGCTCACCTTTTGCAGACATAGCTTTATTCCATGCATTAGAGATCTTTAACTTACTAGGAAGAGCTTAGAGAAAAGCTCTCGGTGGCATCATTTTCAGAGGACAACATTTGAAGCTAAAGAGAAATTATATCCTTGAAGCAACTAGGAAGAGTGAGTGGTCTTTTCATTATTATTTAGTGAAATGTAATAGAAAACCAAAGCATGAAATATTTATAAAAGCTGCTTTGAAGACCCCTATAAAACTGCTACTGATTTTCTTTAAAATGAATATGCAATCCAAGATTTCAAAGCTTACTCTACAGCAACTCAAGGTCTTTTAAAACAATCCATTTTCACTTTAGGTATGAAGGCAAAAATGAATGTAAGAAGTCTGAATGAGAGCTCAAATCTTTGTATTTCAGGTTATTCTTTTAGCTTTTTCTTTCTTATTGATCATTTATGTACTAATTCTAAAATGTATTGTTCATATTTAACGTCATACACTAGAAATGCAGCCTGGAAAGGCCACATATAAGGCAGTAAAGTCTATTTTAATACTCCATAAATTTGGAAGAGTTCCTATATTTAAAGAGACAGAAACTATCAAAAATATATTGTTCAATATTCCATATAATGGTATCTAGCAGATATATCCATCTTCTCAAGAAGGCGCTGATCTAAAATGTTATTTTCATTGTTTTAAAGCAGAACCAGATATAATGGTCGTCTTCATTATAGTAAGAACAATGTCCCTCATGCGTCTTGGGCCAATGGCAACAAAATAAGTCAAAACAAAATGTCTTAAATCAGTTCTGTTAGAAAAAGAATGAAAGCACCATTTAAACTTGAGACAAAATCTTCCTTTGCCACTTCCAAGTGTTATCTTGGTGCCTGTGTAAACCCCAAGTTCCTGTGATCGCAGCACCATGAGTGGGAGTAGGTCTTTGTTTAAGGTAAGGAAAATCCTCAGTAAAATGGGATTGTTCATCCTCCCTTTGCAGAGCTTTCTTAGGAGCTTTAAGATATTTTTTTCCTGATGATTTTGCTTATTTCCATCTGGGAGGCATCGATTTATTTTTCCATTTTCTGAAAGGAACTGGAGTGAACATGGCTGTTTATTTTTCTACTTAGATAGTGCCTTCCCATGCCAAGACAACTCTGAGCACCAGCCTCATCAATTAATATCAGCACCACTCTGAGAGTGGTGTTTGCTAAGAAACTGTTGCTACAGAACAAGCAAAATGAGGACAAAACATTGGGCCAAATGCTAGAAGAGGCAGAGGGGAGCCAGGCTCTGTGGATCCTGGTCCAGGGAGCACAGACGGGGGAGTGCTGGCTCCCTGGCAGCCTCCCGGCCTCCACAGAAGCCCTCGCCGGGATTTGGGCTCTACACCTGGGAAGGAGGGGCTGCTCTGGGATGCCATTCGCACGCCATATGGAGCCTGCCTCTGTGCGCAAACCAGCACGGCTTAACGCTGATTCAGCACGGGCTCTGGAAACTCACTTTGAAAGGGATCTGAAGGCTGTTCCTCAGCCTAGCCAGATATGAGCAGCAGCAAACCTTGCAGGAGACCTTCCGTAGCAGTCCCTTGCAGCACCTGTCGTTCTCTTATTCAGCAAAAGTGAGGGGGAATAGAAAGTTCATCTTCCCAGGTTGCACAACCAACATGCTGGAAGCCTTATGACTGTTGATAAAATGCTGCTGAACCAAAATCACTTGAATGAAAAGCGAGCGCTTTCTGTGGCATTTGCCACTGTCTTCTTGCTTTGCCCGGATGGGCAGGAGAGGTTGCTCAATGCTCTGCTTTTTGCTCTGTATTGGCACACTTGCAACTATGACTCTATCGATGCTTCATGTAAGAGCAACATTCCTTGCATATCTGTGTTCCTTTCTCTCCGGCCTCATATTCTTGCAGCAGTCCTTCCAGAAATGCTATGCTACCGACCTTTAGCAATTGGTTTTCTTCAGCTTCATAAGTGACAACCAAAGTAGCTTTTTAATGCCATCTGCAGTGGCAGATAGCAAAGAGAAAAATATATGCTTTGACCAGCGAGGCATAAGTGCCATTTTGTGCCATAATTGTGAGTGTCTGTGTGATGGCAATCAACTGCTCATGGAGGAGTTAACAGGCTAACCAGCAAGGCAAAAAAATAAACATGAATGAGGGAGGAGGTGGGAAAGGGATGATAAAAAGCAGGATAAAATGATTTGTTTAAGATCCCACAGAAAAGGTACTGAAAGAAGTGGAGATAAGACTCATTTTTTACCATTCAATTCAATGCTCTCTGAATTGCAGCATGCAGTCTTGGCTGCTTTGCTGCAATACTCTACTCATTGTACACTTCAAAGTTGATATTAATATTTTCCCGGCTACTTTACATGAGCTCATAAAAAGGATTCTCTCTGCCTGAATGTAAAAACTATTATCAGGCATGCAGTTGACCAAACTCTGCCCAGATGTTGCAGTGTGGTTGCAAACTATACGTCAGCTGTTCCTTTTGCTGCTCACCATGCAGCCAGCCTGTTCATCTGGCCATATGGAAGATCCATGGGAAAAAAAAAAAAGAAAAGCTATTTGTGCATTGGTATTGAAAGTCAGAATAATACAGCCTTTAAGATGTAATGGGTACTCAAGCTGGCTTACAAATAACCTGCTTTGTCTACATTATTTTCTCTGTTTCTTCTCTATGAAAAAGAAAGAATAGAAAAGAAAGATCAAAGATTCCAAATGCAGGGGGCTGTTTGAAAGCCAAAATGCCTTATTCCCTTCAAACAACAGGGAGAGCTTCTATGTATGGGTGGCAGCTTCACACACTACCTTGACCTCTGCCTGTGTAACTCGCTGTTTCTCCCAAGCCATCCGTGATGCAGGCAATGATGCTCAAGTGCCTGCACCCCACTGTGCATGGAGTACAGGGACTGTTTCCGCAAACTGGGACACCCTGAAAAGTAATTCAGCTCCGTGCACCTCCCTACATTTTATCCTTCCCCTTCCCCACACACAGTTTGGCAAAACCTAGGGTTTAATCCTCCTCATGCCCTAGGTTACCCCTTCGGCTGCCCGGGAAAGTCCTCTCTGTGCAGACATAGCAGCAGCTCCTAGGGAAAGGGGAGTGGGCATGTTATAAGAAAGGGATGTTTCCTGTTGAACATGACAAGGCAGAATTTTCTAACATGGTTTGCATACACAACTGAGGATATCAGAGGTGCCAGAAGTAGCCTTTTTCACCCTGCTTTCTTGTGCAGCAAAGTGAACATAACGCTGATAGTCCAGCAGCTGATGTCCCCTAGTTGGGACTTCCACACTTGAACCCAGATGTGGTAAACCTCCATTTGGAAGCCTCTTTTCACCTCTGCTGATCATTTGGGCATGCCAGGCTCATAATTTCAGTACTAATTTCACAGTCTAAAGTTAAACTACCTTGAAGCATCTTCTTCTTTACAAGTCATGACTCGCCACGTCCAAAGTCTCCAACTCCGGGGGACTGCAAAAACTCTAACAAACACTCTTCTTAGATGCAGCCTGTAACTGTGCAAGCCTTCACACGCACGAGCTGTGTACACAGCCACCGACCACAGCCACGCAGTGCTGAGCCCGCGTGTGGCCTCGTGGGCACGACCAGAGGCACTTTGGCCCCGGTCGCTCCGTCAGCCGCTGTCGCTTTCTGTTCAGCGCAGCGTTCATGAGGCAGGAGCTGATGGGGCAGGACCATGAGGAGGGGGGAAATTCTGGCAAAGGCGAGTCACCGGCAAGTCACTGTTTGACTGCCCTTATGCAAAAGCGTGTAAAAACGGAGCAGAAAAATATAGTAAAACTTGAGCTGATACTTCTGCTAATGCGAAGTGGCAGGTTTTAAATAGAGTTGTCTCTGTGTGTCACTTTCAATCACAGGATGCTGATAATGGTACTTAGAAGGACTTAATAGTCTTAAGAAAACAAATAGGCCCCCCGCTCCCTCACAAAACAGCAAAAACAGAGCCATAGTGTCAGGCCTTGAGATACATCGGGAGCACCGTGTGAGGCTGCTCGCACGCTTCCTCCCCACGCCAAAGTGGAAGTGACAACTTGTCAGCTCCCTCGTCCCCTCTGCTCAGCATCCTGCTCTGCTCGCTCCTTTGCCTTTGCTGTCTACTCTCCACTGTCGCTACTGCCAGCTGAGGGTAGAGCCTTGCCTTTATGCACCATCTCCAGCTCACCAAAGTAGTGATGTGCTACCAGCTTATGCTACAAAGTGAGCATTTGGCAGCGCTGTCCTTAATGGTAGGAGCTGCACAGCTAAGACCAATGCACGTGCTCCTCACAGCCGCTTGTTGACTTCCTCCAAAACTCACGGCACAAGCAAGTAAATAAATAGAAATATTAAAGCAGTGCAAACTAGCAAGAGCTCTTTCCTCTGAATCAGAACAGAAAAACAGAGCGGTAGAGCTGTTCTCCAAAGCATAGGGAGGAGTGCATCCTTGCTGGGTGTGCAAACCCAGGAGTGGGAGTCAGATAAGAACGAGCAAATAAGTTCTTGCATGCAAGTAGTTAAGTTGTCATCTTAAGCTCACTGTCAGAATTACTGGCATTTACTCCTTAAGACCACCTAAGTAACAGCTGTTCACCTGGCCAAGCAAGCCTCCTGTGGCAGGGAGTATAGCATGCTCTGATTCTTAGAAAAAAAAAAGGAGTGTGTTTCCTGGTATTGGTTGAAGCTTAACAAAAGAGTAAGGGGGAAAAAATGAAAGAGGAGACAGAGGGGGAAAAAAACAAAGGGAGAGAAGGCAAAGACAAACAAATAAGAACCAAGGTGAAAGTATAAAAGATAGAGGGAATTCAGGGACATTTCTTGAACATCAGCAAAAGCATTTGCAACAACAATAGCTACACAAAAGACAGGCAAATTAAAAGAGCACATATAGAAAAAAAAAGGGACATGTATTTCTGTTCATAGTTCTCTTCTTTGCATTGCTATTTCAAGTTAGCAGACAAAATGTGCAAGCAACATCATTTCTTCTCTACTTCCTAACATGCTTTCTTTGCTTAGTCTTTTGTTTTATTTATCTAATGGATTTAGAGCACTGGCATGCTTTTTGTTGAAGTTTCCTGAATCAGCCTGTCTGCTCCAGCCAGCTCTAGAGATGATTCCCTGTTGAGTACATCGTCCTCATTCACTGGGAAAGCAGGCAATAAACCTGTGTCCCAAAGCCAACAAGCTTTGGAGATCTCAGTAATGCTGTGGGGAAGACATGGTCACCATATTTGCACTTGGGATAGTTTCAAAAGAAAAATGCCCCCCTCTACCCTAGGGCAAGAGGGCACAACCTCTGATCACCTCTGCAAGAAACTGCTTTCTCAATCCCAACATTGCAAGAATCCTATGAAAAGCAATAAACCAGTAAGTTAATGTCAACATTTTTTTCACCCAGTCAGGACTGCCTGAGCTCAGAGCAATGAGTGGCAAAACCATAGCATGCAATATGTCAGGCCCCTCTCTGTCCTCGGCACTGAGTCAGATATTTCTTCCTCTAGAAAGATCTGTAATTATTCGGGGAGCATTTGCCTGAATAAGGCCTCAAGATTGGGTCCAAAGACAGCAAATGTTCCTTCTTGATTATTTTCGCAAATTAAATGAGAAGAATTTAGAAAGACAGCATATGAAGCTTATTTGTAAGACAGATGTTAAACAGACTAGCAGCTTCCCAGTATCCCTTTAATACTTATCCCCAGCACCAAAATATATTCGCTTAGGCTTTATAATGATATGGGAAATACTTAGGAGTTTATTGATAGTTTCTTGAATGGCTTTACAGGTCAAGAGCAGGTCAAGAGCCGTAGAATTATTTCTGCTACTAATAATATTTTACATATACCTCAGGTTGTTTTGAAGTAGGCAGCATTTTTCAAGTAATTATTTTGCTCACTGAAAAACAATGTTTGGGATCAACCAAAAGTATTCACTAATATAAAGTCTCCAATGGAAAAAAAAAAAAAAAAGGCAGTGGAGTGGGCAGGGATTATGGAAAAGTTTTCTTTTTCCCCCACTTTTCCTTTTGGTACAATGTTTGGGGACTGAACGGAAAAGCTATTTTTAATTAACATAATGACTTATTTTAATGAACCCAGTCTCTTTTTGAAATTTAAAATAGTTCTTTTTTATATACTTCTTAAGCATATAGCTCCTATAGGCTGACCTAAAACAATACTTTATCTTGGGCAGGGATTCGGGGCCTAATAACTAATAAATAAATAAAAGGTCTTTTTCTTGCATCTCTGCACAATTTGGAGACAGCCGAGCCCAGGAACTGCCTCAGCCTGGGACCGCAGCTCCCTCCTGGCCAGCCTCCCTCCTCCTTCTCTGGCTGCTTCGGACGCTCCGTGCTGGTGCCAACGGGACGGATGCACAGCCAGTCCCTTCCGCCACCGCCCAGACCTGCTTCCCCTGCCGGCAGCAGCGTCCAAAACGCACGGGACGGTTATCACACCAGGTCATGAGCACACGCTGTATTGCCCTTCTTCCCAGCACGGGCAGAAGCAACAGCCATAACAGATCTCAAGACAGGGCATATCAGAACCATAAAGTCACTAACTATTTGTTAGCCCTGGCCCGAAGTCAAGCTGTTACTCAGCAATGTTAGGAATCGCAACCAGCATTGGAGCAGTATTAGGACACTAAAATAGATTTATTAGTTTTTTGCTTAACAAGGTATATCTCACCTTCTGGAAAGCAGGGATGTAAAGGCATTCTGCACAACTCTGTCCATACCAGCTTTTGTGGTGTTAACAGATCCAAAGATGATTTTTCTGATTGCCCTGATGATTTTTCCCTTTGCCCTTTTGTGCTGGCATTGCAAATCTAGCCGCGGTCCCTCTGCCATTAAAAACTTGATCAGTGGTATGGCTTCAGCTGCCCAGAGCTAACTATGGTTGGTGCCTGACCTGAGGCCCAGGAGAGCCCAGTTTGCTCTCCCACAGCTGCACCGGGCATTGAAGCGCAGACACAGATTTGGCCACATCAGACCTAACTAGTGATTTTATAATTTTACACACAGATTGCTTTCGTTATGATAAGTCAAGCGGCCTCATTTGCACAGTGTTACTGTATTATATTTAAAAAGCATCCTTCATATTTAAAAGCATCCTTTTATAGGGAATAAAAAGAATATATGCCTGGTCTATTTTTGCTGTAAACCAGCATAGCGCTGCTTCTTCAATGAGGTACCTCCTGTTCACAGCTCAGAAGACAGAACAGGATACCTAGAAGAAATGAAGGAAACCTAAACTTTAGACCTAAACTTCCAAATTCCTGTCTGTGTAATGTTAATTGAAGCAAGTCGTGCTTCTTAAGCACACAGTGGCTTTAACTGACGTTAATAAGCACTAAGACCCCTGATGAACCTGTCCAGGCTCTGAACATCTGACAACAAATCTGTCACAGATCAGATTACTATGCTGTGCTACTTCTGAATACAGGGGACATTATCTTTGCATTCTTACATGCCCGTCTTGAAGATGATACCCAGGGCTGTCAGCATACAGGGGTGATGGATGATGTTTTGCTAAGTGGATGGCACTCCATGAGGAACAATTCTTGAACCCCAGAGATCTGGACAGCATAGATGCATGTTCCTTGCAGTTGTTAACAAAAGCAGAAGCTTTAGTTTCTTTCTTTTACAATAAACATTAATAACTTGATTTTTATTGATTCTAGCCAATAATCATGTAAAAATAATCTGTAGCATTATTGCAATATGAATATTGAAATAACAAATGTTTTCCATAGCATAATTACTACTGCATTTCCTTAAAGTTGCCCTGAAGTAGGAATCAATTTGAAAAATAAGGAAACCTAAAGAAAATAAAGGTGACGTGTTTAAAACAGAGGTTTATTTAGATACCAAGACATCAATGAACTTTCGCTTGTCAATGAATCTGTATACAGCTGTATACCCAAACTGACTTGCAGTTCCCATGGCCTAGCTGACACTCTGGTTTTCTCCACTCCGGAGAACTAGGCCCTTTCATTTCCAGTCTATTTTAAGTCCTCCTTCACTTCTCTTCTTCCAGTGACAATGTTTCTAGGGTCATTCTTCATAACGCCTAGAAAGGAGGATGGTCTGGAGGAATAAGAGGCTGTCATGGCATTTGAATTCTGAGAAATTCTTTCGTTTTTTTAATGTTAACAATCCCAGTAACAATCAGATTCTTTTCTCCTTACTGGCACATTAATGTTGTTAAATTGTTCTTTCTAATGTTAAGTGATCTTTCCCATCTTTCACAGTTAGCTTTGAAATCAGTCTACCTCTATACACTTCTTCATCAAAGCCAGTTTATATGTCAAGTGGGGAAAAATCTAACCTAACACTTGTTTTACTTCTTGCTTCACTTCACTCTTTACCCTCTCCCCTTTAACCTGAATCGTCACCACTTGCAAATGATTTTTTTTATATGACTTTTTGACTTTTTTTGAGGGTGACAGAGCCCTGGAACAGGCTGCCCAGAGAGGTTGTGGAGTCTCCTTCTCTGGAGATCATCAAAACCCGCCTGGATGCCACCCTGTGCCACGTGCTCTAGGTGACCCTGCGTGTGCAGGGGGCTTGGACTAGATGATCTCTAGAGGTCCCTTCCAACCTTAACCATTCTGTGATTCTGTGATATGCAAATCAGTTCACTACCCACTGATGAACGGGATTTCCAAATCTCCCTACTGACCTAGAAGGGACACTTTTTAGTATTGTTAGATCAAAAAGGTTTCTTGAGGATTCTCAAGGATGAGTTGTAGCCAGGCCTTTTCTTAATCAGTCCTTTGTAACTCTCCTTGAAAATCATCTCCTTGATGATCTCCTCCTAATGACCATATCCGTAGTAATATCAGAAGTCTCTTAGTCTTTTTATTTCCCATTCAGTCCCTGATTTATGATTTTATTCTATTCCAACTACTAAAATCAATCAAGACCATAGACAAGCAATTTTCTGGATCTTCCCTAGATAATTTTTGAACTACTAGCTGAGTCTACTGGTACTGTGGAATATGCCAAAGCATCCTCCCGTTATTGCACAACTGTGCTTCTGAAACAAAACTTTCATGTTGTGTTGCTGACTGCCATGGTTGGGAAGATAACCTTGAGCATATTAATGGACCATAAATCAGTATTTATCCAACAGTGCAGATAGCTTAAAACTATAGCTTTGAGAGGTGTGGACTGCCCCATATCTCTCAACAGTGTGTTAATGCTGAAACAAAAATTGACAATTTAAATTCCAACATTATTAATGATTCCACTGATGACCATTTTAGCAGAAACATCCAGCCAATGCATTTATGCCACAATCCCAAACTGCCTCCCATGCCTTCCCAGGTGCCAAAAGCTCCAACTGTCCCCTACCCAACTGCCAAAGTCTTCAGCTTCCCCATGGCAACTCCTACAAAGCAGTTCTGCATTTCTGTTACACATTCAACCAAGCAGGGAGCAAACATCAGGAAAATAGCATCAATTAAATGTATTTCAAAATAAATTATATCAATTGTTTTATTCATTCAGGTACTTAATTAACTTCTATATCAATTTAATTTAAAAAAATCTGCCATGAACTGCAGACTCCTTCACCATATTTGTGGCAGAACTAAGGGCCTTCCTTACTGAACATTTGACGTCCAGTCTGTTACACAATTCATATATCCCGGAACAGAAATATTACTTTAGGAAGTTAAACTCCTACAGTATGGATCACTGTTTTCTTTAATATGAACACTTCTGATGGTGTCCACAGCAAGCTGACTACCATTATACCACCAGAACCTTCCTATGAAGTCCAGAGAGCCCTTATGATTCACAGCAGCAAAAAATCTGTTCTCTGTCAGCCATCTCCTTAGCCATGTGCTCTGCAACAAAATGGGCCTTAAATGTGCCTGCTTGAGTTTATCCTACCTTTCTTTATGTTTTTTACTGATACCAGACTGAGTCCCATCTGAACAAGTTATTTTGCAAGTCTTCAGATATTCTAATTTCTTAATAACCTATTCTGGCATGATCCTGATTTCCTTCCGTGTTTCTTTCTCCTCCCTTGGGAAATTTATATCTGTTTCTGACATCTGTGTCCCCCATCACTACCTTCTTTTCAGAGCATGAGAGCAAGAAATGCATTTAATATTTTAAGCAATATCTACCTTTCCTGTCAATAAATTTTCTCTGCTATGTCTTAAAGATCCTTCTGCCTCTTTCACAGACCCCTTTCTCCTTGTGAACTTGAAAAAGTGATTACCTTTCACAGCCTCCTGTGCAATCTTTTTTTTTTTTTTTTCATTCTCCACCTTTGCTTTTCTTACCATTATTAATACTTCCTGAACTTCACTCTGTAATTTTTCTGGTCTTCCCATGTACCTGATATTTAATACCTCACATATGCCTCTTTCTTGCCCTTGATTACTTTTAGTGGGGGGAGCTTGTTCATCACAATGTGAATGTATTCCTTTCAAGGCTGCATACAAGATGGCCCTTGGGTATACATTAATTTCAGTTCTGCATATTTTCTGTTTCTCATCAGTGGTCTTGTCTTTGCCATCAGTTTTCAGTCAGCTCCTCCCATGGACGTATGAATCTCACTCTCAAATTTGGGTAGGGCAGTAGGGCAGAAGACACCTTTTCTCCACCACCCTCACCCAACGGTGTCCCACCGGGAGGTCAGCTCTGACCTCAGAGAAAGGTGAGAGCCCTCCCTGCCACAATCCTTCACCAGGTGCAATGCACAGCTAGGAAATGGTCCGGAGTAGGGAGCACAGCGCACGGCTCCTGGCACATCTCCTTTCAGCTGTCAGAACAGGTCCATGGCACTCAGAAGAAAGCTGTTCCAGCTGCAAGTGCTGAACAATCTTGCCCCTTTTCTACCCAAACAACACGAGGACAGAAGAGAGAAGTCACAGTCTATGATACAGGTGCAGTGCTGAGCAAGCATAAACACTGAGGGCCCATTCTTATTAGCACCCAATCATATAATCCTACACAAAAATAATAAAAAAAATGATGAGAATATTACATGCTTTATAGACAGGCACAGGATACAAGGGATATCAACATCCCATTGTAAAAAGGCATTGCAGTTAAGGGCTTCATCCCGTACCGGCATACAGGCCTGCTTTACTGTGAATTCAGTGAAATGGCTTAGCGCAAATAAAGGTCATCATGTATATACATCTTTGCAAGATCAGCAAAGTCCTTTTAGTACACAAAAACATTTTTGCATTTCTTACAGAAAATGACAGTATAATCATTTTTGGAGTAACTGTTATCTTCTTCCTTATTCTTATCTTTCTTTTACTGTGCCTCATAAAATTCTGTCTAAAAATATTATACTAAGAATATGAAAATTTTAGAAATCAAACTCTCAGGCTTCCAAGAAATTCTGGAACTTGGAACTCTCAGAATTAATCCTGCCTGTTGTGGTTGATGTCTTGAAACATTCTCATACAAACAGAGATATCATGTATATCCAACAATAGAGATTAATGACATTTTGCGCAAAATGTCATTTGGTTACATACTACCAGGTAATACAAATTTTTCATGAAGGT
>NW_010577255.1:6885-78328 GCF_000705375.1 Tinamus guttatus | reverse complement strand
TAGGGAAATCTAATATCTTTCATAAGACTATGGACTAATGTACGAGCTGATATAAGTGACAAAAGTGGATCAGTTGTGGGGTTAAGGGTGTTTCACTTATGCCAGGGTGTAAGTGAGTGGAGACTACGCTAGATCACTGCTGCTGGGTAGATACAGACCTCCCTGCACAAAACTGAGTGCACATTTGAGATGTTCCTGGTCACTTCCACTAGAAACAACAACAACAAAAGAACAGACTGACATTACTGATTCCTGAAGGAAATAAAGAAAAAAAAAAAAACAGTGAAGAGTCATCCATCTCCAAAAAAAAAAAAAACCTTTTTTTTATATTTGTTTTAAAAAGTCTGCAATAACAACTCTCCACCTCTCCACACCACCAAAAAACAAACTGTTGTCAATCATTCTGCTAGGATTGCCTGGGGTAACTGCTTTCACAATTATAAGTGGTTTCACTAACTTGCTGCAGCCACTAATGATGCAACTGATTTTTTTTGGCAGTCAGTTTGCAAGTAAGGACAAGAATATTTCAATTTTCTGATCTGCAGCTTTAAATATTGGAAATTCGTCTCCTGTCAGCTATGGACACATCTCAGACTAGGTGCTATCAACCAGATAGATATGTTGCAAAATATATAGATCACAGAAATGAAAACTGGGTCTTTAGCCCTGGCATGGCAACAGTAGTGGTGGCTCCAGTGAGACTAGGATGAAGCTGGCACACAAACAAGCACGAGTTGAAAGCCCTGACAGTGCATTAGAGCACATTCCTTTGACTGCTGATAACAAGTGTTAAATAAGCACTTTTCTTTAGGAATATGAAGCTTCTTTTGCAGTTCCTGACCTTTAAAAAGCTCATTCAGACATAAGGCCTCTCATACAATGGGTAATAGAACAGACTCATGGTCGAAAGTTCTCGATAGGAAGCAGCTAGGAGTTTTCATCCAGAAAACTCGGATCCTGAATTGCAGCACAGGGTGACATCCCTATGTGTTGATTGATGCTTTGCCACAAGTGTTTCACAGACTTCATAGCTGCTCAGAGTTCTTCAAGAAAAGGAAAACTGAGTCTACACCAAGTTTGATTTAAAGATATAAACTTCCTCAATGGATACTAACTCGTTTCAGCTACCTCAGTAATCACCTGCCTTTAAGGTTTACAAGGTGTTTGGGCTTTCTTGTCTGTTTGCTACAGTTTAAAAATCAAAGTTTATAAAAGCATTTATTCCCAAATATCCTATGTTAGGCATGTGTGAGCTTTGCATGCGTTCATCAAGCTTCGACAGAGAACAGTTATAGCTTTTGCAGTACTTGTTAGCTGATGTATCTGCATAAAACTAAAGGTCCAACCAATGGCACACTGCCATCTCTGATGGATGAGAGAAGGAGCCATCAGTCCATGGTACCATCAAAGCACTGGGGACATCAATTTGATTTTTTTTTTTTTAAATAATCAGAAGGACTTTTTAGGGGCCTAAAATACAGGTACATGAAGTCCAAAGCAGATCACTGGTAGTTTTACCACCAAATGACAACTGACACCAAATCCTCAATCATTTCATGGAAAAGATATTTAAGCAGGCTGACTTTTTCAAAGTTCTTCCTTTGGGAACACTCAGCTTGTGATGCAATAAACATTTTAAATAAACATTTTAAAACTTAGTATCAAGATCCATTAGGCTTGGATAAAATGTGCTGTTTTACAATTAAAGTGATATCAGATGACAAAAGAGCCTTTTGAAATCGTATAGAGACCAGATTTCATCTTCCTTTACAGCAATTTTATCTAGAGACATCTCCATCATCTGGAGTCCCTCCAAAGTCATGTGAGGTTAATGAGATGGAAAAAAATATATATACTTGCAATAGAAACACCAAAGTGATCATCTACCCAAGTTCTGATGAGACTGGTCTGTCGTCAGGAATCTTGCAGCCTGGCTGGCAAGGCTGTTCACTGCCTTCTGGAAGAGCTGCCATCTCCCAGAGCTTCAGCTACAATCAGAGAGGGATCAGGTAGAGAATATGAAGCACTAATTGACGTGGTTTTTGCCCACACTGCTTGACAGCAACTTTCCATGAGTTGGATAAATTGCAGCTTCTCCAGCAGACCGAGATTTTCATCCTGTTTGGTTTGCATTTGAACTCTTTCCATTTCTACCAGGAGTTGTATTATACCAGACACAGCAGCTTCCTTTAGAACCAGGAGTGTAAAGGCATAAGACGTTGAGTGCATGCTTCACACCACACAACAGGGCATTTGATGATAAGACTTTTACATTCTCAGGTGCTTGATAATTTGTCATTACTAGTCACAATATGTTTTAAGTCTATGAAAGGAAACTGATTTTGGAGGCTAAAAACCACAGTGAAGCCAGTAGAATATTTGTCATCCTTTCTCAGACCTGAATCAAGAACGCATTGGCTGACAGAGAGAATATGCAGGGCTGCCACAACTCAGCAAAGCAGCAAACCTGGCCCTTCCAACAAGCAGAAGCAACAACTTGGATATTTTGCAGTCTACAGGTATTTCAGAGTTATTAACACCCACAGGAATGGAAAAGATTGCCTATGCTATGCATATAGCTATATGCATATAGCTAGGTGTTGTAAGGTAAAGTTCAGAAATGGAACAGTAGAAGAAAACTTTCCAAATATCACAAGCAATAGTTACCACAGCTCTCAAAAATCAACTGAGATAACAGAGTATTTAAGAGTTTTTATTCTGCCCCCACCATGGAACAAAATCATTTTAACATGCAGTATTAAGAAGATCTCTTCTTATTTACTGCTGCTGTAATTTATGCTCACGTACTGTATTTTGGTTTTGGAGCAGGTTAATGTGTTTTTCTCCATAATTACAGTGGACTGCTTCATTAAGCCTCAGTAATCCGACTATCTTTGCTTGCAAGTTCACATGCTAAGGCTGAGCAAAAACCTTGTGAGAAGAGCAATGAAAGTTTTATAGCTTGAGACTTAAAAAAAAAAAAATAGAACACCACAAAATGCAAGGTAAGGAGCACTGTACTGGCAAAGAGAAAGCCTGGATGATCTAACAAGGCTTTTCCATTACTAACATCCTACGTCCAGGAACAACCCATTTAATTCCAGGCCAGTCAATTATTATGACAGAGAAGCAAAGTAGAAGGACATATATTCTACTAAGGCAAACACTATTTTATTATGCCAGCTGAACTCAGAGGAGAGACAGTGAAAACATTCCTTCATTTTGTACCATTATCTTAGCCAGGCCTCAGCAATGTAACATTCTGTCACTTTCTGGGGATTAGCTCATTTACAAAAACGTGCTGTTTTACCGAAATTAGCACAGAGAGAATATTGCACTTCTCGAGCTGCTGCAGCAAAACTGTTTGTCAGTAGATTTATGTAATGGATTGTTTTCCTGAAATCCAGGAGAAGGGAAGTACTTAAACAATAACTGCCATAGGGAGTGTGGACAAGGCAATAATTACTTTCCAGGGTGTTAATAAACCTCAAGGCTACAGGGCCAAAGCATATTTGCGCTGAAGGAGATGTCTATGGAGATTATATAGGAAATTTTAAGATAGATTTAGGTCAGGAAGCCCATTCAGGTCTGTTTCCTTTGCTGCATTAACAGTAATACCCCCACCACAACTGTTCCCAACATTTTTTTTTTTCCCCAAGAATCTTCCAGGTCTAGCTACCTCCTGCTCTGGTGTCATTTTGCTCCTTTAGTGAGTGATTTAGTTACACCAGCTGGGGCTCATCTACAATCTGCTTCTTATCCCTTGGTTTCCCACTTAGACTTTAGCTAGTGACTTTGTAGCCAGAATATTAGAATTTGCATTCTACAAGAAATATCTCATTTCTGGCAAAATAAAATGGCTTATTATTGAAACATTTCAAACCTAAGCAAACCTTGGAAGCTCAAGTTCTATAGCTCAGCTCAGTCATGACCTCCCAAAATCCTGCGCTCTTTGCTTTCTGTCAGCCCTACATGTCCATTCTTGAAAACCCCACAGCCTTGTGATTCAAGCTGGGATTTTTAGGACTTTCAAACCTTCTGTCACAGGAGTAAAGAGATGACTTTCAGCTAAAGTTAGGGCTCCCAGAGCTTTGCAGGTTTATGCAATGTACCAAAATGTAGGCTTTGCTCCTCAAGGCCTTTCAGTGTCTGTGGCATCTTGCTTAGCTAGCACAGCTTCTAGTTTGAAATGGGTCATCTCCAAATGTATGGCTTGTTAAAACAAACAGACAGACATCTCAGACCTGATGTGGCCTCCTCTTCCTCGGGGGAAGGATGCTTCCATCCAGGGATGCTCATACGTGACTGCTTGTCCTCTGGACATTTCTGTGGAAAATCAGCTTCACAGCCATGTGCTTTCTTCTGTAGCAGAACAAACCAGGAACAACTTAAATGAGACTGAAAAAAATGACACTAGTGCAAACCTGGAGTGAAATATGATTCGGGTCTTCTGTAATCACTCTCTGAAAGTTATGCCATGAAATTTACTAACAGGTTAAAGCTTTGTCTGCACTGGTAAAATAGAAGGACCCAGGACTATTGCCTGGCACTGAAGACAACTGGCACAAAACAGGCTGCATACATGCTATTAAACTCTCCTTGTTTCCAGAAGAGAATGACTGCATCCAAACCACCTATTGGGAACAGTGGCTGGCCTGTGCTAACCCCCAGCCTTGCCAGGGAACTGCCTGGAGAGTGGTAGATGGTCCAAGCTAAAGTTCACTCTAGTAATTTAACCATATAGACAACCAGATTCTACTGCCTGGCCCTACAGTCTGGCACTTCCTGACTTATTGGGTAGACTGGCCTATCCGTAATCTCCCCAGCCCTCATACATGCTGTTATTATGCAGCGCAAATCTACCCATTCCTCTGTGTGCCCACATCACTCACGAGCAGGGCTTTAAAAGGAGATTGCCAGAGTATTCCCAGAGCTCTGGGATTGGTTATGCCCAGAGAGGTCCCCAATAAAATGTGCTTCTAATTTTAAAGCTGTGTAAAGCAAGTGGTAACTGAAGTTAAGACTGGATATTGTGAGCTACATTCAGCTGAGACAACTGACTTAGACCTTCCCTCCCTACAGGAATGACTAATCACACAGCTATTTGTGGGACAGAGCACATCATCCTCGTTCACATGGGTGAGCACGCACTAGCTTATACATGGCAATCCACAGGAGGCAACAGGAATAACCATGGGAAGAAATACTCCAAGCAAGAGCTACACAATCTAGTGGAACAGGCTCAATCTACCATCAGTAAAGACCATGAGAAAATTCCTGTTGCCTCTTCAGATCCAAACAGGCTCTCTATTTGCCCGAACAGGCACAGGTTAAAAAAGGAGTCATCTGTGGCTCTTTTATCTCTGTTGTGTTCAGTGTTGTGCTGCTGGAACAGCTGGAGCCAATACCTTCATAGCAACAGAAGACTGGACAAAACAAAGCACAGCTGTATCATATGCACAACTGCATCATATTCCCAGCTTGTTCCCTGCCCTCTCCCTTACACAGGCAACAGAGGTACCAGTGCAGAAGGCAGATCCAGTATACATTAATCTTTGGAGGTTCCCCACTGCTGGAAGAACTCTTTACTTTCAGTAAAGAGTTCAGACGAGAACTGAAAATGGCCTTAAGAGTCAAAAGCATCTGACCTTACAAGTCTAGACTAGAAATCAGCTGAGGAATCTATTGAAAGGTTTCATGGGGACTTTGAGAACAGGATACAAATTTACTAAGAATATTTTATACAACTCAATTTTTCATTCATTGCAGCAATACTGATTTACACCAGCTTTGAATCTACCCCCAGGCCTTTAAAAAAGTCCTTTTCTCTGAATACCCAGGGGCATCTGCAGAAGCTAAATGCAACATTCTTAAGGCAATTTGACAAGAGCTTACAGTTATAATTCTGTCATATCATCAGAGTGCCCTATACGTGTTCATGTAGTCACAATAAACTCTCAATGTGTAAAAAAATCTTGGCTTGAAGCCTTCATGGTTATCAGCGCCATGGGAGTTCGTCACTGCTTTGTATATACTCCCCACAGCAGTTAAGTATTTCCCCTATTTCAGAGTGCAGGAAAGCAATATATGTGTATACACATTGAGTAACTTAATGCTAGCTCCAACTTCAGAAATATTTAATAGTCTTTTCACACTCATTTAGAAAAAAAAAAAAGTTGAGTTTCTAGACAAGCTGGTTGCTGGTAAGGCTGCAGAATGTTGCATGTAAGAAGCTCAGATGGGTTAATAGTGGCCTGAAATGACAGACTGTTTTCTCTTTCAGTCCCTCCAGTTCAGCTGACACAATGATAAGACATTATTTCCCTCAATTAATATCCTATCCTGACACTGTTTGCCAGTCTCCTAAGGTCATGGGGCAGTCCTGTGTGAGCCTGACTCCTTCTCCTCTTCCCCATATTTCTTCTTCCTCCCCAGGGAAATTTATGCCTGCCTATGGCATCTGTCCCCTGTCCTCCTTTTGTGAGTATCAAGGCACAGCATACATTACATTTTTTAGAAATGCTTTCTGACAATAAATTACTTCTGCTGCATCTTAGAGGCCTCATGCTCTCCTTCATTGACCTCATGGCCCTTATGTTCTTGAAACATTTCTCATTATCTGTCTTAACCTCCTGCGCAATCTTCCTTTCATTCTCAACCTTTGCTTTTCTTATCGCTTTTTTGCACTCTTAATTTCATTCTGTAATCTGTCGAGTCGTCTTCTTTCCCCGGTGTTTTATATCTTACGCTTGGTTACTCTTTACACATCCTTGTCTGTCTGCACTGGTCATTTGAATTTCACACAGGCATCTGTTCCACATGGCATGTGCAGTCCCGGCAAGCTCCCTGATCCCGCACATCTCCCCATACACCCTTCCCCTTCATTTCAAGCTCAAAAAGCTGTAATTTAGGTACTGTCCTCAGTAGCAGCATCCTCCCCCAAAAAAGAGCAACCCCTGCCTGGGTCCAGAAGCCTATATGAAATTATGTGAAGCGACGGTCCAGCATGAAAAGGTAGGTTGGGGAGCTGGCAGTGGACCCTTGTACCAGTAATACATTTTCACAGAGAAATATCTTCCCTTCTGGTATTTCCCACTTACCATTAGCAAAGGCAATACTGTCATGGAAATGAATTGCATAGATGCAGATCAGCTCTCTTTTGAAAGAGAGTTCAGGCTCAGTTTAAGATGTGGGCAAAGTCTCCAAGTGGTTCTTTTTTCTTCCCCCTTTCCAAGGGGAGGCAACAGAAGGAAAACCAGAAGTTGATTCTGATGAAATATAGAACAAAGAACTTTGCTCACAGTGTTAATAATGTTAGGGCCTTCTGCTGGAGTGTTTTTAAATTAGTGAAATAACACCATTTCTATTGATTACAAGTAAAACTAATCCAATGCACACATAAAATTAAACAATAAACTTCCCTTTTTCCACTTTCATTTCCCTAGAGACTTTTTCCAGCAGAAAAATCTCTTCTACTGACTGAAGAGGGAAGCAGCCAGCAATTTGCTAGGAGGAAAGGCAGCTTCTGTCTGAACCAACATCCTTTCAGAAACACTGTGAAGCAGAAATTCCATATTGCTCACATTTAGAAGGCCTTACAAAAAGTGATTTTCCACTGGTTTCACCAATAGTGACAAGCTGCTTGGTCTCCTATCATGCTTAGACTTAGACTTGCTTAGCAGCCCAAATTCGGTGCAAACATTGTCTTTTCACAGCCACTTTCAGCATCTGAAAAACTGAACAAACTTGCAGAATTATTGGCTGACATGTAACTAATGTATAAGGTAAATACACAGCACAGATCAAGAACTGTTTTCACTAGCAATGACATCTGCAATACTTGATCAGTCAAAGACTTACATTTCCTTTTCACCTCATGACCACGCTGTGACAAATTTAGCCCTATTAAATCCTAGAGAGAGTGATCTTTTCCGACTACAGCTGATGATCAGATTATGCCCTGGAGCATAACGACTGATAACGCTTCTCCCTTTTATCCCAATTACTACCACTGGCCTGTCGGTAACGCTCCTACCCCTTTCTTCTGGGAAACTGCTGCAACAGGCAAAATCAACAACAAACATATAAAAATAATAATATATAATATGTATATTTATAATACATCATGTATATTTTGTACTATATAACATATAGTACAATATGACATATTAATATATAATAATATATTTGATAATTTATATGATATGATATATATTTTATACTTATATAAAATACATTTTTTCCAAATACTCTGAGAGATAATCTGAATAAATTTTTGTATTAATAACTACTGAATAATGAATTATGGTGTAAAGATGAGAGATTTTTCTTTGGAACTGCTAGTAAAAGCAACAAACATTTTTCCCCAAATTGCAGAGATTATATTTGTCAAGCATTGAAATTTTAAGTGTAATATAGTGAGGTTTCTTTGATACTTGAATTGAGCTATTATCAAAATCAATAGAAAACACTCCTGGACACTTGCAAAATAAATATTTTCCAGTGTGATTTTGGAAGAAATCTTAACTTTAGAGTCAATTTAATGTTTAAGATGCAAGGAATAAAATGTAACAGCAGAAAAGTACTTTTAGGCAAAAATGTAGAACAGTTTCAGTTTTAAAGCAGATTAGGAAAGAAGTAACAATAAGCTACTGTTAAATCAATATTGTTAAGGTGTAAATGCTTTTCAAAAGCTGGAACACAGGAATTATCACCATACTTGATGTAGTCCACAAGACAGAAGAAGGCTCTGTCTGCCTCACTGGATTAAATCTGCAGCCTGACTGCTTCCAGTAGCTTGAACCAACGAATCTGCAATAGTGGATCAGTGTTCAGCAAATCTCAGATGCAGCATATTCTAGCCTAAATCTTTATCATTAGCTATTACATAAATTTCACCAAAATCATTAGCCAAATAAGAACCTATTCTAATTTTTAATCTCCCTAAATTAATGCCCTTAACATCCTATTGCAATTAGCACCACAGCTTATATGCTTTTTCTGTCTGTATATTTTTCCTTTATTATTCATCTCCTTCCTAAAAAGGATAAACTCACTCTTTTCATTCTCTCTCATTTAAGAGTTTTTTCTATTCTTTCACATTGCCTTCATTGCCTTGCCTGAACAGTAAGGGCTATTGAGAAACCTCTGTTTGTAGAGGAACAGCTCCTCTTATGCAGGACTTTTGTAACCAACTGTTTCCCTCGATGCCTCTGAAAAATACACAAGCAGATATGAATATTTTGGGGAAAAAAAAAAGAAAAAGAGTGCTAGGAAGAGAGGCAAATATATGGCTGAAAAATTGTGTTATCCTTGACTTTGGTAATAAAAGTGGCCTCAGAGATCCTAAGTGCCCAAAGCTACTGGCTGGTGTGACCTGCCACAGTGCAGGGAGAGCCTCAAGAGCAGAGGAACAAATCAGGGATTCACAGAGTGATAACAAACCATTTCACTATGAGCAAGTCCTCTCCATATACGTTTATTTGTTTTTACTTGTAGTATTTTTCACTCCCATTATGTTAACAGGTCTCATCTGACCCAGATGTGCAGTTTTGTGTGATCAGCAAACTGTGCCAACATGATAATGTTCTTTCTTTAAACTTCTGAAGGTAGCAAACAGTGTTGATTTGTAGCCCTGTTTCCTGAGGACATCTAGCAGTTTTCACACTGAAGAACAGTTCTGTATTCTCTTTTTCTTACCCAAAAATGTATCAGCATCAGGACACGCTGTGTTTTGCTCTCAGAACCAAAGTTGACAACTCCTGTTCCAGCGTTCATTCACTCTCTAGCATTATGGACAGCTCTACCAGTCACAGAGACCAGCACCACAAATCCCAGTCAAGACTTTGGGGTTAATTTTTATCTCTTTCTGTGTCTTTCTCAGCCAGCTGAGCTCCAAACCATTAATCTATTCCACACCTGCTTCTCCACAGCATTCAGTTAATAAAACTTGCTTTGACCCAGTTCAGCTGGGTGACCTATCAGTGTAAAGATGTTTGCTTCCAATGCCAGTCCCCTGAGCCTAGATTTGACTGATCTTTTAGTAAAGCTTCTGATTTATGTAATAACCTTTTTCCTTATCCTCCTGATCTTGTGAACATTAGGAAATCCCCCATTGCCAATTTGCTCTGTCATTGCCTCTAGTTCCAAGACATAAGCGCTATACTTCATCCACAGCCTTCTGGCCCATCCTTCAAGGGTTGTCACAGACTACACTCTCCCTATTCTCCCTGCCATTCTGTCCGTTGAAATTTTCTTCTTATTTACTAAACCTCCACTTTCTGTATAATAAGCAAACACTCAGATCAAACTGCTCTGCACTAAAGATCACAGACAAAGAATTAAATATTGTATGTTCTTCATTCATCTTTAATATCATTACAACTCTGTTAAAGGATTTGTGTCCGTGGAACAAAAAAGCTAGAGGCATTACTGCAGCTGAATTCAGATTGCTAAATGTTTAACAAGGATGCTGACATTACAAAAGCTGGAGCCTCTGATCTCTTCTCTTGAAAGCTATTCAGGTTGGTTGCAGGGGAAAACTATGTCATGGGCACCTGGGCACCTGCATTTTGTTCTGTCTCAGTAAACCCCTCTCAGAGGAAGTGAAGCCATAAGGTCCTGTCCCAGTAACAATGAGGAGAAACTAATGAAGAGCTGGTTTATAGCCTTTTCCTAATCCCAATGTCCTGTCTGTGTCTGGAGGGCAAGTATAAAACATGTTTTTCAGTGCTACAGAAGGAAGTACAAGTAATTAGTCCCCACCAGGCAATCCACACATGAGGTTCACCAGGTCCCTAGCTGGTTTTAAAAGCAGGGGGGACAAACAGCTAGCAAGCTGAGTGCTCAGTGAGATGATGATGAGGTCAATGAGAGCATAGGGGAGGCAAATAGGACCCCATGTGCATAAGCAAAAAAATAGCCAGGGATCTAGGCAAGCATTTTGGAGAAGCTTATACTGACCCTTTATCCCATTTATGGGCCTGGGTACAGCAGCTCTTTCCCCAGAACTGGTGGCTTGTTTCCTTTCTCACCCACAGCATGTCTGGTGGTGGCTCTTCCATGTGTTCTGAGGTCAGACTGTGTGTCTCCAAGCATGCCAGGGACATGCATGCATGGAGGACCACTGGTTATTTCCATGTTCAGATATATCGGGAGTACCATCTGTTACAGCTTACAGTACCACCTTATTACCAATGAAGGCTGAATGGAGAATTTTCATTTGGAAACATGACTTTTATTCCCCCAACAAGAGCATGCAAAGCCATGCTGGCTCTGTACTGCCTCATCCAAGATAAGAATTTGATATTAAGCAGCAGAGGCTCTCAGAGTGTTAGTGTTTGCTCCAGTGCCCTGCATACTTGGCTGCAACACAGGGCCCATCCATGCTCCTCTCTCTGCTCAGCCCAGCCAGTGTCAGAGAACGCGGGCTGAGCAGTCTACCAGGCTCATTGCACTTCAGTAATTGCCAGGAGATACGAGAATTTCTGCAAGCTTGAGAAAATATCATTTTTTGAAATGTGGGAACAACAGAAACATATTCCTGTGCCTGAAACCTCTCGCGTGCCTCTCTTTAACTTTAAACTCTAGCCTCTATTCCCAGATTTTCCTGACTTCCAGGTCATTCACCCTTCCCCAGAATCATTAGTTTTCCTTATCAATCAAGGTGGCATGTTTTCAGTATCAGAAATATCCTGTTATATTATCTAAAGCCAGGAGAAATCATCCAGTGTTTACCCTCAAAAGACACAGAGGTAGGCTTTAAAAAGTACCTAAAAAGTTTTTGCAATAGGAGGAACATTCAGTTGCTCTTAGCAGGCTTGCTCAGATGAGGCAGCTCCCCAGCTGGTCCATACTGCCTTTCAGTATGGCCTTCTGCAGAAGAACCATGCACAGTACTTTTGGAGCCAGAGAAAGATTTTGATTCTGCTTCTGCAGGACATTCACATTGCTATTGTCCTTTAAACCAGGATGACTTGACTTCATTTTGTATCATATATTTTTTACAATAGTATAGTGTTCAGTCTGCACTTATTTTGCAGCCTCAGCAAGATTTACCTCTCTCTGATGCATTTTCCTCAGAAGAATGTCTTTACACTGATTTCTGTCACCCTCAATTTGAACACCCAAATGTAAAAATCTATGTACGTAATTGTATATGCACAGTCCTTTTACATTTTTCAGCTGCAATACATTCCAGATGATTTCAAGGCCATGGTACACAGTCCTGCTAAGAAGCAAAAGAAGAAAGAATAGTCCAAAACATTATTGTATTCTGCTAAATTCAAGTTGAAATGTTTTCTCTCCTTCTTTCAACCATTGCTCATGCAGTATCAAGCTTTTCCTCATGATTCCTTTATTCAAACTGAGTAGTATTTTATTCCTCCATTAGTCCTATTGACTTCAGTGTTGCTCCAGCCAGGGATAAGGATTAGTCTGTGGGAATCAGATTGCAAAATCAAGGCCTTGGACTGTAAAATGTTCCTTACCTGGTAAGTTATTGTAAAATATTGTGAACACTTACCATGCCCAGACATGAATCCTTACCATAATAATAACCATAGTCTCGGAAACATGCACACTGCTTTACAACAGGATGCCAAGCAAGGAGGATATCCAGTTTAAGGCCCTTGCCCTGCAATCTGATCCCCACAGCCAATCCCTCACCCTTGCACGGAGTATCACCAAGGTCAGTGGAAGGCTAAATGGTTGGTCTCCTCCAGAAACTGACTCCATCGGTGACAGTGCCCAAACCCTGACATGTCTTCCCTTTTCCTTCACTTCACTGGGATTGAGTGTATCCTCAGTCTGATCCCTTACTTGCCGTACAGCAGTGGGATGCCGATACCACAGCAGCAATGCCCCTCCTTTAAGCTGTGGTCCAGCACAGAGCTCATGCCCTTATGTTACTTTAAGCATGTGAATCTGTGTCCCCACCATTATTAAGTCTGCCTGTGTGTCAGCACTCACATGCACACTTATGTGCTTTGCTGGATGAGCACTCCTTGTTTTTGGGAGAATGAGGAGGTGCTACCTGGAGATGCCAATCGGTACAGGCCAGCCTCTCATCCGTCTCACTTTTATAACTTTGAAACTCTTCCCTCACTTTGGTAATAATGTAAAGTATCAACTAAAAATTGCAATGCATGCATTTCATTTGAGTTTTATTGCCTTAACAGACAGCATTAGATTACAAAAGAGGACATTTTTCTTCTCAGTTTTAGCTTATTCTTATGATTTATGATTAGATACAGCAAGAGTTCATAAACTTCCCTGACCTGCTGACAGTTTTTACAGGCTCCTTGATTTATTTCCATCTCAAACTTAACAGCTTTCATGTGACTGATATTCCTAGAGGCCTGGCATGGCTGCAGCACAGCCTGTGAAAGCTCCTCTAATCTCCATGTTACTAATTTAAATGAAGTCTTGGTCTGTTGTTTAAAAAAGACATTCGTCATCTCACGGAGGTTTACAGATCCTCTTGTAATGTAATGTCAGACACTTCTGAGATATGAGTTTTATAAAGCCTTCCGATATTGAGTGTTGTAAGACACACCAAGGTCACTTCAATATGCCAAAGGAAAAAAACATTTGCAAAACAAGAGAAGAGGAATTCCTAAGAAACTGCATTGTACCGAGGACATTTAGAAATGATTTATACCATCTGTGAGAACATTTCAAAGATAAATCTGGTATTGGGGAGGAAAGGAGGGGGGGAATAAATTTGAATCCAGCAAAATCCACAGACATCCAGCCAACAGCTATGAGTTCCTGATAAAAAACAACTCACAGAGCAATATTCTCACAGTCATAGAGGTTGCAGCATCAACAGTTTCCCAATGTGCTCCAAAGCTACTGTGCTAACTAAGGCTGCTCTTTCAGCAAAGATGCAGCTGGCATTCTGTTTTCATTGTACACTTTCCAAACAGCAAAAAAAGAGATACATTTTGTAATAACAAAGACCAGACTAGTAATTTTTTGAGGGAAAGGCTGAGATAAGAAAAGTGGGTGTTTCTCCAGACTCACATATTGCCCAGCTGATGACAGAAAGATATCATCATTTTTGCTTCCTGAATATTTAGGAAGTGGCAAATGGTAAATGACATGAAGGTGCACAAAGGTGTAAGGAATTAACTGGAAAACATCAGGTGAGTTATCTTTGATACTGATGGGTAGAGCAGAGTGAGAACAACACCCATAAATATTCCTAGAGCTTTGGAGGTTCTCAAGTGAATATGTTTAGGTGTTTGAGGTCAACTGTGATCAAGCCTTAGTCTGACAGAAAATTGCTTTAGTAATATTTGTAGATCAGATAAGAAATGACAAGCAACACTAGGTTATGACACACTGGAGATATAAATACAGGTTGCCCAGATCGTATGATTGATCGAACCCTTTTATTTTTGCTGAAGAAATCTAGCTAGTGTTGCTGGCAACACACACAGAGCACTAAATAAATGTTACATACAGTAGCCTGTCAGAATTTATAAAAGAGCAATCGACATTTGCTTTACTGTCAAAACATCAGCCTACGAGTTTCCTCTCTTTGGAAAGAGAATCAGGGAAATAAAGAATACTATACAGTGTAATACCTTCAAATCGCAAATGTCATGAAAACTGAGTTGGGAGTGATAGTTGCTCTCATGCAATGAGCTCTACATGTTCTAAACCAGAGCAATGTGCTTACAAGTTTCACTGTGGCAAGTCATGAAAATCTGTTGCTGTAGAGCACTGAATATGGAGACAAATGTGTATTTACACAAAGCTTCCTAGTCTACAGTCCAAACACAGAGACATTCACTGCAGGTGGATGTGGAAAACCAGCATTGCCAGGGCTGCTCATTGCCTGGAACCATATTACAGCAAAGTGGATTACTGGGAACACAGACAGTCTTCATGCTCAATTTTAGAGCTTGCATATGTATAGGAATTAAAATCGAAAGACCTCATTCACAACTACAGGAAGCACTTCTAAGATTTCTTTCTACTGTCCAAGCAACATGACATAGCCACGTTGCACATGAAATAAAAGGTCCCAGGAGTTTACCTTTCTAGAAGTATGTGATACTTTCAAAATAAAAATCACATTCTCTGTTGAGCAAAGATCTGTTTTACAGACCAGATCCTCTGTATCAAAACAAAGAATATGTCAAAAATCAGATATTTTTATGTTATGATGAATATCGGCTCGGCTATATCTCAAGCACCACCTTTTGGCCATTCTTGTAGGGGAAAAAGCTTGTTAAAAGTTTTCTCTAAGAAGTGGAGATTGTTCCACAGGGAATAAAAAGGAAAAACATCCTCATATCCCAGAAGCCACCTCTTTGCACTCTGATAAGGGCCCAGAACATGTCTGCAAGAAGAGATCAACCATCACCAAAACTACTTGTCCGCTCAACTTAAACATTCTTACCTAATCTGTTGCTGAAGTTTCCTTTTGTACTATCGGTACTTCTGTCCTGTCCTACAAGGGTTTCTTATGACGGATTTCCACTCTCCATGTGGATGGTTTACCTACTTCCACCAGACCTTTTGAGAAACAGGGAGTTCAGTGGGTCTCTGGAGCTCGGCAATAAAACCTCTTCCCACAGGCTGGCCAGGGCCAGCAGGTCAAGGACAATTTTCAGGACCTAATCTTTATTTCATTCCTAGCTTTAGATCACGCTTGTCTACTTTTTTTTTCTGTTTGAGAATGAATAATATCTGCTTTCTTTGGTCATACAGAGCAAATGCTGCCTGGCTGGCAGGGTGCCCTACTATGGAAAGGCTTGAGGTCATGGAATCAGCAACACAAGCCAGTTTGTCCATGTTAACTCTTTTCTGTTTTTTTTTTGTTTTGTTTTGTTTGTTTAGGAAAAAAAAAGAAACTTGGTAATAACCTAGTATTTTATCCAGAAGACATGTCAATCTCTCTTCTTTAATCACAGAAATATCAATAATTACAGTCTCTCACTTTTAGAAGGAACATTTTCTCTATGCTATCTCCATTATCTCTCTGGTAAAAAAGATATGTTTGGAGTACAAACGTTAGGGAGACAATGTTTCATGCATTCAAAGCTAGTCAATTTTTCTAAATACTCATATTATTAAGAATAGTTATATTCTGAACAGCTTCCATATGATTTAGCAAAGAAGCTGTTTTCAAAGATGATCTAGGCATTTTTGTTTCTGTTGATCAGAAAGAGCAAAAACATTAAATCTAATGTAAAGAAGAAAATTGAAAGACAAATCTACCATATAACCTACAGTATACTCCCCCTGTTTCTGGGACAGCACTTAACTCCATTCACCTTCTTCAGCTGAAAGGGACACACATGTGTTAATCTCTGTGTGATCTCTTCTATCACATCTAAGATTTGGTTCCCATCTATCTCCCACATTTCCTGTCTTCCTAGTGGGAAAGGTCAACAGATTGGTGGTAAGAAGTACAGCATGAAACAGAGCTGAGAACATAACAAAAGAGGGGGAAGAGAGAAAAGAAAGAATTTCAATACCACACACTAAATACCCAGATGTTAATAAAAAAAAAAATCCTCAATGATTTCTTAACTGGGTCTCACAAGAAGGAAAACGTGAAAAAAAGATGTCTCCTTTGTGCCGCATTTTCTTTTAAACTGAATTGTATCCTCTATACCAACCTGTCATCTTCCCAACAGTTGACTCAGGGCATATTTACAATAAAAATAGAAGTTGGGTTTGTTGTGATTTGTTGAGACTGCAGATTTCCAATTAAAGGTGGTGGTATTCCTTCTGCCTGTAGAGTTTCTAGTTGGCTACTGAATGTAATCTAAGTGACCCTTTAGAATAGTCTTAAAAAAACCATAAACACCGGTCTCCTTGAAAACATACTATGGATGAAAGAGGAGGGTTTCTGCTTTGTTGTCCAAGGTTTACACAGTAAAAGGTAGAGAATGTGAGACTTCACCAGTTGTATATTTATTGTATGGCTTTATTTCCTAGAACAAAGACACTTCCCTCAAAGAATACTACTCGTAGCACAGGCAAATCATTTTAATATTTGATATCCATAATAGTTAGCACTGTGGCTGGATTTTGTTCAAGTGAAAGAATTTATCCACACTAATTAAACAATCCATTGCTTAGTACAAAAGACTCAGCTAATAGTTACGTCTCAAACCTCACTCTTTCTCTGCTTCATTGATGAATTTGTAGTTAAAGACAGGGTTTCAGGGCTAGGTCCCTCTTCTGGCTCTGTGATGAGTTACTGGGGGCAATTTCCTTAATCTTGGTCTTCCTGGGCCATATCCTTAGCTGGTATAAACTGTCGAGGTCCATCAATTTCAAAGAAGCTGTGCTGTTCTACATCAGTTATGAATTTGACTTATTCATTGGAAAAAAATGAATGGAAATATCTTTTCTGTATCAGAAGAGTTTTTTTTTTATGTTGGTAAGGCACTTAGAAATCTCATTTCTTTTTAACAAATGAAACTAATGTCTAACTTCAAAGATAGGCATATAAGAAGATGCATTGTACATTTAAGTAGAGCATTTCTGAGCCTTTAGAATGACTATGTTATGCTCTACATTTAATTGATGAATGGCATAGAGAAATACATTCCAGGGACAAGATACCCGATTATACTGTAGATTTTTCTTTCAATTTTCTTCTTTGCATTTGATTTAATATTTTTGCTCTTTCTGATCAACAGAAACAGAAATGCCTAGATCAGCTTTGAAAACAGCTTCTTGCTGCTTTTACTGTGGCTCTTTCTATTAGTCAAATGTTTTAACTAACATAGGAGGAAATGGCTATTTCTTACTGATGGCTATTTCTTACTTACAGCATGCATAACTGAACTTCAAAGATGCCGGGCCAGTTTGGATTGCAAACATCAAAAGCTTTTGACTCGTGCTGAGTAAACTTTGTATTCTGACACACAAGTTCTTATCTGTTCTGTTCCAGACTTGAGAGAGAGAGAGGGGCTGAATCTAACCAAATCACATTGTTTTTCCTTACAGCTGCCAACTTGGAAAAATATCAGGGCACAAAGGGACCATTAAAAACAAAACAAAAAAAGACATGTTTTTGTTAGTTCCTAAGCAACACAATATTGCCAAGATGGTGGCTCCTATGAAAATTAGAAAATATTAGTTACACATCACACTGTTATTTATTTATACTGTTCTGTGAAGCATTTTTTCCTTCTTGCAAACTGACAGATATTATGGAAAATCTGTTCTTTTGAACAGGGTGTTTACACCACAACTGTTACGTATGTTTTGTCAGCAGCCTATTCCATTTGTTAATTCCCGTTTCCACTTTAACATTAAGTTAATTAGTTAGTGGGTTAGTGAAAACTGGGGGAGAGAAGGAAAGAAGCAAAGAGAGAAAGAGGGAAGGAAGGAAGGAAGTAAAGGAGGAAAGTGAAAAGAAAGAGAAAAATAAGAAAAAGGATGGGAAAGGAAGGCCCAACTTCTGCAAACAGTAAATTATCTGTGGTACTTTAAACTTTGCATTTATCAAAACGAATCCTCTAACTGAGACTGTGAATGTTTTTAAATCCAAACCCACTGACTTACTCTCTTTCCACAAAATCTACTAATTATACTCAGATTAAGGGTAATTTTTTAAAACCTCAGTCTACTTGTTCATAGCACTCCAGGACAGAGAGTGACACAAGGAACTAGGGCTTCCCCTCATCTTTTTCATTATTCAGTCATAACACATCCCAGACATGCTTCCAAACCTTGTCAGAGCCTGCAAGGCAGAACAGGCCTGGGGTCTCCTAGGTCTTGATGTCAATAAAGCTACCCTTGGATTTCTATAGAAATAATATAAAATATCTCTGGAAAGGTCCTGAGGATCCTCAAGCTCTTCTTGCTCCCTTCCTAAATGATCTGAAATATACCACTGGTCATGCAGACCATCAGCCATGCAGAAATTGAAGGTATAATGTCCTAGACACAGCTTAAATACTCACTTTGAAAGTGAATCTGGATGGCTATGAGAACACAAACAATCACCATGTCTTGAATTTCTTTCGCACAACTATTCTTTAACCAACAGACTTGAACGCATTTAGATTCTCCACTAGTGTTGCAAAAGTAACTCATCTTTGGCTGAGTGACGATTTTGGGAAATCCCCAAAACATCTGAAAGGCAGTGATTGCTCCTGCAAAGTTAGCACTGATACCTGCTTTACAAAGATCTTAGGACTAAGGCAAAGATTATCAAGGAAATTAAATATTAAATATGACCTGTAACACAAGAGCATGTTAACATATCTTTGCATTTCTGGATTTACACCAGAATATGAAACAGAAGTGGTAAAAAACCACAAAGAAAACTGATTTCACACTACGCTTAGATTAACTACAAGCAAAATGTGCCATGAATCACTATGTATCTGTTTTACAGAACGAAGAAATTCAAGACAATATAAATCTGCACTTTTCAGCATCTATTAAGCAAAGCTCTCCCAACATCTTAATTTGCATAAATTTAATCTCACAGTTCATTGTGAGGCTTTCTGTGAAACAGCCATGAACCCTGTACTGCAGGTGAGAAGTAACAAGAATAGTAAACAGCTAGGCATAAGATATCTCATATTTCTTAACGGAAAAGCCATAGGCCCAGCTAATACATGGGGAGGATGCTTCTGGTGTACTCCATGCTTGCATCACCCGCGCTACCATGTGCACTATGAAACGGTGCCTGCCATTTTTTTTTTCTTTTTCTTTCTTTCTTGATGAAAAGCAGTCAATAGCACAAAGAATAATCCAGAGAAACTCCTTTTTTATGTCCTTGCTGACGGGATGTGTCTTTGGCAGGGCTTTGGATGGACAAAACAGAGCTTCTTCCTGGGGGCATCAGCGTGTGGCTATCACCCCAACACCTCATCTGTGGCCACAATACTGGCTTGCTTGAAGGTCTCGCGGTGCATTGCAAACATGGCCTTATCTTTATAATGCTCCCACTCTTTAAAAAGAAGAGGCGACATGCAGGGGGCGAGGGACACGTGAGGGGACGGCACGTGTGCTGCTGTGTGCGGATGCCGCGTCTCTCGTGTGCCCATGGTCCCGTTCCATTACCTGAGTTCTTCTAATTAAAAAGCATCTGCCAACTCCTGTACTCTGTCAGAATGCACCTCTGATGTTGCCTTTGTAGTGCCTTTCACAGCATATGCAAACAGGTGGAAGAAAAAGCTTGCTGTTATCATCTTTCCATTTTATGAGAAGTTGAGGCTGTTTAAACTATGGATTAACTTTTACTGGCCCATCTCTCCTTCCTTGCCTGCTGCCTCCACCTCAACGTTTGTCAACTTTCCCGCGCCGGTGTGTCAGGGAAGGATCATTTCAGCACATGCTTAAAAGAGAGGCTTGTTTGGTTGGCACTAAAAGCACAGCACTCATTTCAGTTCCCCCAGTGCCTTGGCCATGGCTGCTAATATGATTGCAGTTTCGGGGATACATGTTGTCATCAAAATCTGAAAAAAAATGGATCCTTCCTTCCTCACTTTTTGCATGAAAATACACTTTCCAAAGCTGAACATCTTCGGCTCCACACTCCCAGTTCTCTCACAAAGCAGCTTGGGCTGTGACTATATAGTCCAGTCCAGATGGAAATTGTATGTCCAGGATGTCTTTCTACTGTCCCCAGTGATAATGCACTTAGAGATGCTGAAGTGTGTCTGGGGCAGCAGTCCTGTGACCTGAGTGAACATGATACCTTTAGATCTGCAAGCTGGATTAGCATCTGAAAGCAGAGCACAGATAGGTTTAATCTGTGGGTGCTGCTTGCACCAATCTCACAACTGAGAAAATTTTTGGTCTGGATAGATTATTTCCCCCCACCTCCACTGAAATGTTTTTCAACCACCCAGCCTGAAAAATTGGTGCATTATGGAAGGAGTCAAAAGAAATGCATTGCCTTCCCTCCCCTCCACTCTCTGCCTTTCTGTGTCTCTGTGGCATCCAAACACACAGCAGTGATTTTGTTTAGGAGATCTTCTATGGGGTGGTCTTTTCTCCCACCTCCCTACACAGCAAGCAGAACATGCTATAGAGCACAGTATACATAGTCTGGAGTGCCAGTGACTCAGAGTCCTAGCCCCCTGCTTCTATTCTCACATGCTTTTTCCCCTATAAATGCCTCTCTTTTTGAATACCATTCCACTGTTTTCCAATTAGCAATCTTTTTAGCTTTTTATTTATGAACAACTTCTATGTCCACAACTCCTTTGTGCTCCCAGCTCTTCCCCTCAGCACTGGAGAGAGACTTAAAGTCCATCAGCCCTTTCTCTGCTTGATAACTCTGTTTCTTCTCCCATCACGCTGCTGTCTCCCCTCCGGTCAGTCCTGCCGTTTCCATGAGCAGCTCCCAAGAGGACCACAAATGACATCCCAGGAGAGACGCATACTATTCTTTTCCTGGTCTCACCAGGGTAAGTTTCATGCATTCTCCTGGACTTTGAAGGTTCAAAGCATTTTCTAATACTCATTAAAAGAGAAGTCAGCAGCTGATGTGACTGAACTAGGTTTGGATAAAGAACCTAGCTGTGCTAGATACAGGCAAATACTTCTTGGGTCAGGAAAAAATGCAGCTAGTCCAACTATAAACGTACAGGCAAATTTCATTTTACCCATCAATTTCTTGCAATCTCATGCTTGTAATTTTGAGATATTCACAATATCTGCTCTGTGCTTGAATTAACAAAGTTAATCAACTATCAACATAAGCACTTGTGAAGAAAAGTCAGCCACGGATACTACAGAGAGATGGCTTTTCTACATCCACCTTTTCTAAAGTGCTTGCAGCCACATAGAACATCTGAAGTGTTTGAACTTGTGCAATTAGAACAAGTTGTCAGGGACACAAAAAGCTTTTCAGAAGAGCACAGAAGCTGCCCGTATGTTATCTACCAGTGTCATATACCTTCAGACTAGGAATCATCAGAGCTTAGGCAGCAGGGTATGAAATAAAAATCATCTACACCAACCATATTTCAGCAAGCTGCGATTTTTTTCTCTAATAAATCCTCTTCCCTGCAGCTTTTCCTTCTGTCTCCAAGTTCTTCTTTTGTTGGTCTCTGCCCTCTGTACTTTTTCTATTTTTCCCCCATATCTTTGTCTTTTCTCTCCTCTCCCCTTAATTCTTTTCCCCTTTCTTTCTCAGCTCCTCTCAGCTCCAGGCTATCCCAGGCTCCTTCCTCCATCCTAGTTCTTTGATTTTCTCTTTTCTGTTCTCTGCTCCTTCCCTTCCTCCTCTCTTTCCTTTCCCCTGTGACCTGAACTGAATTTCCGCAGGTCTCCGTGCACAGTCAAGGAGCTCTTATTTCCAGCATCCTTCCAGTGTGAGTTTCAGGACGCGGATCTCTTTCCTACCACATAAACCACAGATTCTCCCAATCCTTATGATTAGATTTTTAAGGAAAATATAAACCAAAAAGTTATCCTCTTGCTTAAATATTCTCAAAGTTTCAGTTCCAGGATCTAGATTTTGGTCCCATGCCCTGTGAAAACTGGGTCCATTGTGAGGCTCAGATTTGACAACGGCTGGCTGTTGGCAAAGCCTTATGCAAAGCAAGCATTAGTTTCTGCATTTCAAACACTTATTTTGCTCTGAATTTGAGAAAAAAAAAAGATAAAATTTTGAAATTCTACATTAAAAAATCCACTTTAACTCATCACATTTAGAGTATATCATGAAGAAAATTAAAACAAGAGTTGTTTCAAAATAGAATTGGAAATCCTTCCTTTCTTCTTATATGTTGAATGCTCTCCCTAGACTTTCTTCAACACTAAATTTTGTTTAATTCCATGGGATTTTTCAAATTGCTCTCAGAAAAGAGAGGAAGAAACTTGGACAGTTTGAAGTTCTTTGAGAATTAGCATTGAGATTTTGAATACTTTGTATATGGTCACTGTATATACACACTCCTGTTGTTCTGGACTACACCTTGAGAAGCACGTTTTAATACCATCTGAGGTTTGGCTTTCTGCAGGCGTAACTGAGCTAGTCCTAAATTAGCTAATGTGACCTCTCCCTAGTGCCATTCTGATGGGAAAAATATGATCCTCAAAAAGCGAAGTAAATAGAGGCACGGTTTGCCCATAGTGAGGCCTCTCTATTAAACACAGGTGTCCAGCAAGACAGTTCACAGTAAGCAGGGTGGCTCAGGCTCCCCAAGCCACTTGTTAGTGACTCCTCACCACTGCAGGTTTCTTTCTTCTGCAACAGCCCACCCATAAACATCTCATGGTGGACAGGCAAGTTTTGAAATGTGTTCTGGAGGTCATGAGATTGCATTTTTATAGACCACAGAAAAAAGCAGTAAAGATACTGCAATTGAATCCCCAAGAGAATTGCCCCCTTTGGAAAAAAAAAAAAGTCTGGAAAACAAATATAAATAACATGAAAATGAGGGAAGCTGGGTCAGAACAAGAAGGATTAGGGTGCTGGGTGTGGAAGGAAGAAAAAAAAGCTGGTTCTCAGTAGAAGCAGTGGAAATATGGTCCTTGTTATTATGATTTTGAGCAAATGTGTCAAAGGTGCTGGATCTGAATCCTGTTCAAGGGCTTAGACTGCCCTACAAACTGCCTGATGCACTCACTTGACAGCAATACAACTGTTGATCCAAGATCAGTTCATTTCGCTCAAGTTGGAAGTTTTTTTTTTTTTTTTCTCATTTTACAGATTATGAAACAGAGGCACGGAGGGACCAAGCGTCTTGAGCAGAAATGGGAAGTTAAGTTGCCTTCTTCATTTCCAGCCAGGCACTTGTCCAGCCAGGGGGAACTAGCTTGAGTCTATATTTACAGTACAGATATTGTAAATGTTGCTGAGGGATGAGACAGCACCATTTGAAAAGGTTTTTCCATAATTTACATAATAATAAATATGTGTATAAGTGGAATTAACTACCAGGGTGGGTTTTTTTTTCTGTTTGTTTTAATTATTTCAAACTGTAGCGTTTTTAAATGTGATCGACAGTAAACTTCATTTAGACTGTGCTTTGAATAAACATACCTACATTAAAATTAGTCACCATTACTATAAATCATAGGATGGGTTTGGTTATGAATGTTACAAGAGATACATTAAACTTTCAAACAGAACCAGCTTTTTGGTGTAGGTAAACATGCAAAGTTGTGTATTTCTAAAACAGACTGAGCCATGCGACTTGGAACTGTTTTTACAAGAGTTTTAATTTCTGCATATTGGATTTTTTTCATGACAGCCAGTTAAAGGACATGCTGGGAGACAGAGGTCAGAAGTTAAATTTCCCATATTGCACAAATAAACTTTGATGCAGTAGGGAAGAGTTTCAAAAGTAAAACTGAGCATTTGGCATCTTGAGCCCCTCAATTGTCACTGGGAATTAGACACTTTTTCCTTTTCCTGAGCATCCAAAAAAATCCGTAATTATGTGTATTTATGCAAAAGACAGAGTACACTTTTTCCAAAATCTCTAGAATATCAATTATTCTAGAGGGAGTTCAGTTTATTACTTTTGTCTTCTGTGATCTTCATTCTGATCCAAACCAGCAATCAAGATGATGTTGTTTCAAGATTATAGTTCTCTATATTGATCCTTTCTTCGTTATCTGAATGGCTTATTTGTTAGAGAGAAAAGGTATGACCAGGCATATATCACTGTAGAGTATAGGAAGATTTATTGAGACTGATGTATAAGCAAAGGACAAGTGCATTAACAAATCTAGCTGTCCAAAAGTCAGGGCTAATGTTAACTAAGAAGCACATTACTGTGATTTCATCAGAATGTTCTTTTATTTATTTAACTTTCCCATTTTCATTTTTATTTGGGTAAGATAATTGCTTGTGATAAGCTCTCTCTATGTAGGTTGGAAGCATACAGAAAGCCAGCCTTTAGACTGAAATATTTACGCTAAGACTAAGCAATAATGATATGCAATGGCCAGACTATATTTGCATATTTAAATGTTCTCAATTAAAACCTTTATCAGGTGACTTCAAAGAGAGACCCTCTCAAAAATGCAATATGTTTTTCCATGAAACACTGTCTATTAGCAGTGTAATATGCTTATCCGCATTTCTAAAGAAATAATTTAGTGTTGTTCTCATAAGTAATAAAAGACATGTTTCTTAGGCTCTGTACCACAAAATTCTTTTATCTTTCTTTATACTTAACTTACTGAGCCCTGAGCTTCTTTGCAGGACAAAATCATAGCATAGGCTGCAGAACTTGAACAAAATAATACCTTGCCCTTTCTGTCTTGTTTTTCATCCTAAAACATCCTAAAATGATGAGATAAGGGACTTATGGGCTTCTCTGTACCCACCACTGAAAGTCAACTACCTCTGAACAAGAATAATAAAAGCCTTTTTAAAGCAACACCAACCAAGGCAAGTGAAGAGTCTTCTCAAGAGAGAATGAAGTGACGCAAGTAAAGAGGGTAACGTTATTAGTTACCTAAGCTAGAACATAGTGCTTGTAGGGTTAATAGTAAAACTGTCCTCTTTAGCGAGATTAGGAGCCAGCTTCTAATATCGTACTCATCCTGCATGGTTCCTGAGGCCATGGAAGTTGATGGAGATGTCTGCAACATGAGGAACAGAAATGTTGGTGAGGGCCAATAGAGTGAAGGCCTTCCTTCAGGTAAATAATTCATTTACATATTGCATTTGCCCTTCCACTACACGGAGAGTAAAAAATGTGTCACCTTAGCACAGGAACACAGACATTCTCTTTACCATTATTAGACTGGGTAGTAAGAAAAAGGCTAAAAGAAAGAGATAATTTACTAACTTATTTTTCCATTTCTTGATAGACATTGGAAAAAAAAATCTCCAGCCATATGCATTTTTTTTCCGAAAATATCTTTAAAATCATGTTTTAAAAGGTTCTATACTTCTACAAGAGAGGAGCATGATAATTATGCTGAGCAATTTCAGTTATTTTCATAACATTTAGAAAAAAAAAGCATGTGAAAACACGGTTTGGTTATGATAAAGAAAGTAGCTGGAAAACACAGAATTGTGTTCATTAACAGAAAGGCCACAGGGTAAATGGGAGATGAATGGGATAAACGTGGATAAATGGCAGAACAATGTCTTTAAACATAGTAGAGTTGAAGTCAATAGATTCTAACTGCTGTAAGACTGGGTTCTGGTTACATAGTTTCCAGTCCTGTTGCTGCTATTTGTCATTGAAAAAAAAGTCTACATGGCAAATATTTTCTAGATATTTGATTCTTTATTGCTTTCTCAAGCCACAAAAGCCATGATCTACTCTTGTCCTGGACAAGAACTGTGTACTCCTGATAATAAATTCCTAAATTCCAAAGATACAAAAATTTTCACAAAGAAGTTGCACCCAAAATTTCTCAAGAGAATTTATTTCACCTTCCACTCAAAAATCCAGCAGGAAAGAAGGAATGACACTGTGTGACTTACCATACACTGCAAATTATAAAAATAGCCAAAGAGGTGGCTCCATTTCCTCAAACCTAATGCAACATTTTCTCACGCTGCAAGGAGCGACAGTCTTGGAGTCACCTATTAGGGATAAACTCCCTCAAATTATCTCACATATATCACAAGGCACAGTGTACACAGGGAAGCAGCTGCCATATATCAGCTGCTCGGGGGTAATTACCAGTGCATATTCTCACGGTAATAACGAAGACACTTCCTCTTCTCTCATTCAGGGTAAACTACCTTGCATTTATGGCAGGGTAAGAGTATAGAAAGGCTAGTTACACCACACAGCAGCTGACTTACAATAGCTTATTCCCCTGTTACTTGTGTGTTACTTGCTCCTCAGAAAATGAAAAGTAAGTTGAATTAACTCACCTTGAACTTAAAACATTTTCATTTTTTGTAATGATTTGTTATTCTTTATACCAAGGTTCCTTCACAAAATAAGAAAATGAAAGCTATTAAAACAATCATCTGGGTTGTAAGAAAATGCAGACAAGATTTTTTTTTTGATTTAAGTTATAAAAGACAAAGACTCTTAAGGATTTTTTAAAAGCACAGAACAAGAAAACTTGTTAGATTTAAAAGAGAGACAGAATCTTAGCTGCTGCCAAGCATTGTATAGTATGAATATGGTGTTAGCCATCTATTTAGTCTTCAGCTAGTGTTTTGACTATGAAATCTGAACTTATGGAGACCAGAGGAAAATCAAAGAAGATGAGATAATTGCATTGGACTGAAAATACTGCATGAATTTCACTCTAACCTTTCCAAACCAGCTATAAGGCTTTATGGGATCAGCCTGGATTTACACCTAGAAAAAGAGAAATAGAATCATAGAATCATTATGGTTGAAAAAGACCTTCAAGATCATTGAGTCCAACCATAAACCCATCACCACCATGCCTGCTAAGCGATGTCCCTAAGTGCCTCATCTACACGTATCTTGAATACTGCCAGGGACAGTGACTCCACAACTTCCCCGGGCAGCCTGGTCCAATGCCTGACTACTCTTTCTGTGTAGAAATTCTTCCTAATGTCTAACCTGAACATCCTCTGGTGCAACTTGAGGCATTTTCCTCTTGTTCTATCTGCAGTTATTCTGGAGAAGAGAATGACCCCCACCTCACTACAATCTCCTTTCAGGTAGTTGTAGAGAGCAATGAGGTCTCCCCTGACCCTCCTCTTCTCCAGTCTAAATAATCACAGCTCCCTCAGCCGCTCCTCAAAAGGCCTGTGCTCCAGACCCTTCATCAGCTTCGTTGCCCTTCTTTGGACACACTCCAGCACCTGCATGTTTCTCTTGTGGTAAGGGGTCCAAAACTGAACACAGTATTTGAGGTGCAGCCTCACCAGCGCCAAGTACAGGAGGACAATCACTTCCCTAGTCTTTCTGGCTGCATTGTTCCTGTTACAAGCCAGGAGGCCCTTGGCCTTCTTGGATGCCTGGGCACACTCGAGTTCAGCTGGCTGTCAACTGACACCCCAGGTCCTTTTCTGCTGTGTAGCTCTCCAGCCACTCTGCCCAAGTGCAAGACCCGATGCTTGGCCTTATTGAGCCTCATACAGCTGGTCTCAGCCCATCAATTCAGCCTGTCCAGATTCCTCTGTAGAGTTTTCCTACCCTCAAGCAGATCAACTCTTCCTCCCAGCTTGGTGTTGTATGCGTATTTGCTGAGGGCGCACTCAATCCCCTCATCCAGATATCACAGACTGAAGAGGATACAGTCTGAAGAGCATTTATCCACTGAATTCATTTTCACACTTAAAAGTAGTACTGATACTTATCTGTTTTAGAGCTGAGCACACCAGAAGATAGTCAAGAGCAGTCTGCAAGGCATTAATCCTTAGATTCCTATTTCCAAAGCAGAAGTATTGCCACCAACACCAGCAAATCTGGAGGGACAAGTACAACTTGGCCCACATACTCCAACGCACATTCACAGCATTTCCACTTGAGTCTTTTGAACCACTTATTCACAATTATTCACACACAAACAACCCTCTTTCCTGCTTTAGTACTGGGCTGGCAAAACACCTCCATCAGTGGTGGCAGAACACCAAGCCACACATTACTGAAAGTAATAAAGAATACTGAAGTAAGAAACTCAAAGGCCCTCTAATATCTTTAACCAGATCTACTGCAGAATAACAACTTCTTATTTAGCTTATTGTTCCTTATTGTGCTTGGAAGCTCTGAACGTGTTACCATCATTCATTCTTTGCTGTAATTGGACAGAGTGATTAGCTCACCTTTTTGTATTAAATGCACATTTTCCTTTCAATAATATTCATGCTCAATGAGAGGAATACTATTCAGTCAGTCAGCTGGGTTGGTAGCAATGATCTATTTTCTCCCTCATTTTTGAAGCTTTTTCTGATCTGTGGAGATAATATACAAGACTGTCAATATACACTGGTTCAGAAAGGAGGAGAGAAAGAAGAGAGGCTTTTCAGAAATACAGAGGATCCTATGAGGATATATTATATTATATTATATTATAGCCATATAAGCTTTCTGGAAGTTTAACATTCAAAACAAGAGGTTGCAGAAGACTGACAATTACAAGGGAACAACTGCAGAAAATGCTATATGGCATTCAGACAGCATATCCTTCTGGAAAGGCCGGTCATTGCATGGAGTAATATGGGCTTTGCCAAAGTCAGTAATACATGTAAGCTCTTAACAAGAATTCAAGAGGGAGTTGGAGATGTTTGGAGAAGCAAGGGGATATAGCCATGCAGTCATAACAGAGATAATAGTGCATAAGAGGGTGAGCTACCATACCTGGTCATTTGTGTTTTCTCAGTTGCCAGCAGCAAGGTTTTGATGGACCGTGTGTTTTTCTCAAGACTATTATTATTTGTATGTCTCTAAAAAGTGCCCTCTGCTATCACAGCAGACAGAGTAACAAAGTGTAAGTTAATAATATTATTTATCCTGTAACTATCACTCATATTTACACATTCAATCACCTTTTTTTTTTCCTTCCCACTGTACTTCCCTCCTATTTGCATCCGAAGGTTAAAACTCAGCAAAAGCAGTGGACAGTGGACACATCTTTTTCAGCTCACACTGTCCCTGTGCTGTCACCTGCGTGATGCGTGTGCACATACAGACTCACATATGTTCAAATACTGTCTTGTGGTCTTTCTCTGTCTTCCCTGTCTACTCAAAATGGTGTTGGAAATGACTGTGCAAGCCAAGGCCATTTCATCATTTGCTACCTTTTACGTACAGAACCACACTATGCCTTGTGTAGAGGGAGGCACATTTCAGACTCCCACTTAGCCAAAGCAATTCTGCCAACACTCATGAAATGCCATGTCCTCTCTGGGTCAGTCGCACCACCTTTTCCTCGCCTGCATGTGTTGCAGTCCTTTGGCTGGATCTTTGAAAGAACTTGCAGTAATTTGATAAAGCTGTTTGTTTAACAGGGAGGCACGTTGAACTTCTTAACAGCTTGAGTAACTGGCCCGAACACCTCTTTCAAACCATAAATTGAAAGCAACATATGCATAACATCTTTGTCAAACAAACATGAAACACAAATAAATAGGCCCATAACAGTACTGTAATGCTCAAAGCTTGATTTTATAGGATCAATAAGCAAGCCAGTCTCAGTGCTGCAGAAGGCAGAGTCTGTATCCAGACCAAAACCCATGTGTAAGTCTCTGCACTTCTAGAAAATTTCTTTCTGATTTTGTAGATGGGAAGAGTAAGGGTCAGCAACATGAAGTGTTACAGTGTGAAGTAGTACAGGGTGAAATTGACCTTGCTTCAGACCATAGATGTAATATCTAAGGATCTGAATGTGATCACATTGAGTGAAAGACAAAGTCTACAGACAAAACTAGAGGAACAGTAGCAGCATCAGGTACAAGACTTTTAAGTCTGAGATAACATCCCTGTTGAAGCCACCAGCTCCACCAGCCTTTTGTATCCCCTATCTAAAACATCTTTTCCGGCAGTTCCTGGGGTCAGATATCCCTTAAAATGGAGAATTTTCTCCAACAAACATCTCTGTAACTTGTTATAGTTTGAAGCCACACTGATTAATAGCAGGACTGGAAAGACACCTACACATTCACCCAACTGAATGGACTAGATTTTTTTCAGAACAGGTAAGTGAGGCCTCTGGCTTGTTCCATGAATCATGCCCTAAATTCACCACACAATTTCCCAACATATGGAGCCTTTTGCTGTTAGCTTTCTAGCATGTACACAAATAGGCAAGAAGAGAGGGAGGAGAGAAAAGAATCTTACACACTGGTAGGGTTTTCTGAAACGATACTGTGGAAAGATCAGCTGGAATTTGAAAAAGAGGAAGTTCGATATTGAGGAAATTAATTAAATGTACAAACATCTATTGTTGCATCAGAACTTTGAATTAAAGTGTTCCTTTAAGTAAGGTCTTCTTTAACAATGGGAACTGTATTCTTCCCTTTAAGAACCTTGCTTAGAACAAAAGGCTTCCTCTAAAAGACTCATATGATTTTCCCCATGAGGACATAAGGGTTTTTCATTTGTCCTTATCAGTAAAGAAATGAACGAATGAAAGATAATGTTAATTCTTTAACCCTTCTGCACCTAGTTAAAATGCAGAAATTCATCTTAAGTATTGTCTTGTTCTTCTTTAGGTAAATTCATTTCCCTTTCATCCATTCTCTTAAAAAAGGATAGTTGTTTACTATGTAGGGCTGAGGCAAAGGCCCAAACACATTCAACAATGAAGGACCCTGCAGCCAGCACTGCGTTTAAAGGTGGATTCTGGCATACATTAAGCCATCTTATGTCAGCCACAGAACATAAGGTCCCTTCCAAAAAAAAATCCCCTTTCCCTTCATCTTTGCTTATTAGTGCTTTAGAGACTTAAATGAAAGTATTACTGTGCCTACAGCTACTCAGAAAAACAGACCCTTCTTCACATTGCCATCAAAACGAGGCCAACAACAGAAAAGAAATAAAATTTGTTCCTGAAAACAATGAGGCTACAGGTGTGAGAGAGGTCAGAGTCCAAAGGGAGTGCAGTGCGCAAGTGAAAATGGGGACAGAACTCAGCCTGAGTTCTTTATGGTAATGGTAGATGAGGACTAGCTTTCAATTCCTAGGCAGAATTTTGGAAAACTGAGGCCTGAAAAATAAAATCCAAACTCAGTCTTTTTACTCATGAACTAGGTAAATTTGCTCTGATAAGCATAAAGTTACCAATATGAAGCTCTGCAGTGCTATTTTAAGAGTCCAAATTTTACAAGAATGGTCCATTCGGAACTATATTAAATAATCTTTTATTTTTCTTCTTCTCTGTTAGTATATCATTAACACCACTATGTTTTACTAGCATAGAGGGACATTCCCAGAATGTATGCTACAATGTATGTGCTACAATGTATGCCGGAATATCCCACATTTCAGTTTCATCTTTATGTGAAAATGCTTTTTTTTTTTTTTTTTTTTTTAAGAACATAAGTCCTACAGGAGAGAAAAGACAGAACTATGAGAAAATATTATTTAATCACTGCATACTTTTTTCCCTTTAATCACTGCATACTTTTTTCCCTGTCTAAATACGCCGTTGTTTCTAAGTGTTACAGCCTTCTTTGGAAAGGATTTACACCAAAGCTAAAAGCACCTTACAGCACCCTGCAAATTTCCATAAATGACAACTGGCCGTGAGAGTTTTCATTCATTCCATGGAGGGGGACCTCCAGGGAAGAGCCAGAAAAGGTGGAGATCACTTTAAAATGCTTCTTACTGTCATTTCCAATACCCCGCCTAACTCAGCTAGGCCAAAATCTCTCTTGAAGGGAGTTGAAGTAGAAGGTTTTTGTATATGTACGGAACTGCATCCAGCTGGGAGAGCAGCGAAATGCTTGCCCATCCCCTTAACTCTGGGCATGTAAATTCAAGACGAAGAGAGCTGTTTTGACATTCTTGGCTGGAAATTGCTCTCCACACCTATACTTTAATGCATCTACTGTACACGGTAGTTTGGCTGCTTCCTCTCCCTACCATCTGTTCCGATGGCACCCTGCCTGCTCACAAGTTGAATGATATATAGGTGCCAGGCAACAATGCGTTTTGATGGGCAGGCTGCACGACACTGCAATTGTCATCTCTCCTGCATGAAGCCCACTCTCTGTGCCAGCAATGAAACACTGGCACTCCATACCTCCATGCACTTGTTCACACCTGTTGACACTTACGTGCCAGAAAAAAAGAATACTTGAACAAGAGAGTTTACAGGCTTGCTTAACTCCCCAGTAGAAATTAGCCTTACCTGGGAGGTTATTCAGCCCCTGGCTCAGTCATCATTCACAGCCTTAAGGTGACACCGGGCCATAGTTTGGAATATTTCTGTATTTTCCAATTGTTTGAACAGTGCAAGGCACCTCTCTTACATGGGTCCATCTGGGCAATTAAGCGAGTCAATGCAAACCTTGTATTTTCCTCGTGGACCTTTCCACAAGGTCTTCCACAAGCACACCCAAGTCTGCAGCCATGCCATCAGCAACCCTTCTTTCTGCATTCCCGCAGGGAAGTTGATCGCCATCCCAAGCCCCATCTATAGACTCATCTTTTTAAGAGTTAAGATCAGTCTCTCTTCACCAACGAAGTCTAACCACATTCAGCTCCATGAATAAATCTTATTCTTGTGGCTTCCAACACAGTAACAATTTATGTTGATGGAAATGAGTGTCGAGAAAGGAGGTGAATGTAAAACCTCACAGGTGAGTTTAACTTGCTTTAATACTGGGGGTGTTGGGGTAAAGCCGTATTTCCAATTCCTCTGTTGAGCGTATGCAGAAATTCAGTGGTTTATGGAGGAAAATACCTCCCACACAATAAGTAAAGCAAAACAACCTACAGTATTCTGGGGAAGGAAGGAAAAGACAGGGAATCTGAAATCCAGCAACGTTTACAGGGCCAGAGCATTCTGAAAAGAGAATGATTTTAAACCTTAATCTTAATCCTTCCCTTAGCAGAACAGATAACTAAAATCAGATTTTTTTTGCATATCTCTGTAGTTAAGAAAAAAGCTTTTATTGAGAAGTTGGGAGTGGGGGCTATGAAAGGGGCTTTGCTGATAAAGCATCAAGCAAATGAAGCTGAGGAAGGAAGTACAGGGGAGATGCTACCAGCAGCACTCAGGTGATGACTGTGGGCTCCAAATACCTTTAGCAAAGACCAGAAGAAAGCAGGAAAATCAGCAGAGTTGTTTCCCAGTTACAAAACCTCTGGGAATTGCCCAGAAAAAGTGAAGATTACTTCAAAATACCTTTCTCTCTTCCTAAAAATAAGATATTCCTAATTCTCACACATAACCCAAGACTTTCTACTCACTACTGAGGATCACAACATTATTATTATAATTTTTGACTATTACAAGCCTGGATTGTAAATACAGTCAGAGAGGCTGAAGGGCAACAGCGGCCTTCTCTGGCTTGCATCATGGTTATATGCATGTAGTTGGGAGAGATCTGTTAAAGACATCACCCCTTGCCCTACAGAAACAGAGCTGGTAGCTTCTGTCTCCGCATGCAGGGCTTAGGTTACTTGAAGGCTAACCACCCAAGTCTCGTCTACCTTGCATGCATACTTAGCAGGAAATAAGAGAGATGCAATCATGTGAGTTACTGCATATTTGCAGCCAGCCGTTACCACGTATCTGCTATTTCATTTCTATGAAATATCATAACTATGTAAATAACTCAAGTAATAATTGTAAATAGATGACTGTACTAAGGGAGGTGGGGGCAGGAGCCATAACTGCGCAGCTGCTATGGCTGTGAAAATTCAACCTTAAGCAGCCTAAACATTCATTTTACAGTGTACACCACTGATTACTTAATTACATCTAAAATATAAGTCAGACACACTAAAAACCCCAGGGAGTAAATTACAAACAGCTATGAAGCAATGCGCAGGCATACATTCTACTTTGACTTTAAAAAAATTATTGTTTTCCAATGGCTCTGAAGGATTTTTCTATTTCTGTACTGCAAAACATCATTATGTTACAAACAGGTAAATATTTCTAAGTAATATTAGATGTGCGTGGGAGCATCCATCCTCAGCCTTTCGCTGTGGACTCTCACTAAAGGTTCTTATCTTTATGTATATTTGAACAAGAAGATCTACATATGCTTGATCTCGGTATGAACCTCTGTATGACCTGATTTTGTTGCCATGGCCACCAATTAGACCAGCCTTGTTGCCTGCAGAACAACAGTCAAAGCATCTCTATTAAGTTCTGAAAAAGAATGTCATATTTTCTCAGCACACTACAACAGCTTAGCCTTGCTGTGGTGTTTGTTTCTTCCATTAGCTCTATATTTGAGCATTTCGCTTAAAAGAAAAATGAAGGTGTGAGGGGGAAAGCAATGGTTATATCACTAGCCCGAAGCTCACTTTTTTTTTTTTTTTTTGCTTTTTTTAATTATGCCTTTTATTTTCCAGGTTTTCTCCTCCAGGAATATAGAACAGAGACAAAGACCGTACCAGCAGCTTCGCTTTATGAGGACATTGATATTAGCATAAAGCCATTGTTTCAGTTCTGCGTTTTGAGAATCCCATCAACATATTCCCAAATGTAGGTTTTTTAGAACATTCTCCCCTCCAGTTTGTGACAAAACATTAGAGAATCGCCTCATAAGCTCCCTTGGCAAACAGTACTTGTTAAACTACCTTTGCCCAGCAGTAGGTGTATGTAAAGATATTGAATACTGTTACATGTGCAAAAAGGCAGATCAATGCCATCAATATTATATTTCGCTAATGCCTAGCTGAAAAAAAATCCAACTTGCAAAGTACTCAGTTTACATCAAAACAAATAAATGTTTGAGGAAACCAGAGTTCTAAAAGCAAATCTTTTATTTCTCTGGTTTCCTCTTTAGAAAATAATTTTCTTAGCATTGTTTCCATAAAAGCTTTCAAATACCCTAAAATAATGCAGAGAAATTGGCTTTTATTTTGAACAGGATTTCTCAATATGTACTGTATCTCTTGGCATATCTATTATATTAACTCAAGCCTTAATGATACAATGGTTAAAAACAGAGTACAGATGTATATAAATGAAAAATGTAATAGATTTCCCTCTTAATGTAATAGAGTTGGCATGAGGTATTGGAAACAGGAGTGAAAGCAGTCACTCAAGCATTGTGTTTGCGTGTTATTTAAATACAAGTGGTTGAGGTATAAGTACCTCTAAGTACACCTGAAAGAGATGGTGCCTTGTAATCATTGTTTCAGCAATTGACAGTTGTTTACACAACAGCAGCACATTCTCTACTGATTTGAATAATAAACATGTTTAAACACCAGCTGGATAATAGAAGGATAATTGAAACATAGTTTAAAGCTCTGATTTACAGGCATTGTGGCAACACTTTTATTTGTGGTACAATGCTATACTTCTGTGCAGTCTCTTGAAAAAATTAAATAGGCATTGTTTCAGATGAGTTTGGGATATATTTAACTCGATTAATCTATCACGCGTTTGGGTGCCTACACAGACAGACAAACTGATGGAACAAGAAGAGACCATGAAAACTTCAACAAGGTTTTTGTTGGTGACTTTGCGCTGCGTGTGCTGCTTAGTTTCAATATATATTGACTGAGTCCTCACCTCACGGGCGCACTTCCCAGGAAAGAGCTGCAGTGATTTTGAAATTTATAAAGCCCGAAGGCCACAAGAGCATGAAAGGCTGAATAATAAAACTACTGCCTATATTAGTACTAAAAGAGGTAGACCAAGAATCTTTAGAAGAAGACTTCAGCAGTGTGTGCACCCCTGTTTTTAAATCTTCATGCTTTACGATGTGTGAATTAGGTGTCAAGTATGGACAAGAACATGGCTTGATTCAGTTCACTGCTGCAGGACTTGATTATGATTTGGATATACATTATGATAGGTAAGACAATTTGTGTCAACTTTTATGAAAGATACTGACATTTTCATTGGAAATTCTGGTCATGGTTCTTATAAATCTTATAAATCTTTTTTTTTAATGTATGTCAGACAAAATTGCTCACTTGCTTGCAAGAGCAATTGGAGGGAATTATTTAATTCATATTAGAAATTCTGGAGATCTGTATTGGTAGTAACTGTAACTTACTCAGCACCATCAAATGTGTCAATGAAATTCAAATGGGGGTTGACCCAAATTTACCCAAACTGTAAGCCTTTGCACCTGCCCAGTAGAGCTTTACTAGAGATTAACTAAACTCATCCTCTTGGGGCACACTGAGGCCTGGCACAGCTCCCAGCTCAATCTGGCTGGGAATGATCCATCCCAACAGAGACACGAAGCACGCAACAGTTTGGAAAGCACAGGGGTGAAGATGACCTTCCCTTGCAAGTGACCTAGCAAGTCGTGGGCATTAAAATTGTGGTCTTGTCCTTCACCTTTCCAGTGCTGTGAAATAGTTCTCCTTCCGGTGCCCGGGCATCAAAGAGGAAACTACCTCTTCCCACTGAATTCTGAGGAGAAAGAAAGCGAAAAATGGCACTGGAACACACTGCTCCTGTGCAGAGGAAGAGAAGCACAGAGCTTCCTGGCACTCGTCATCTTGCAGTGGTAAGAGCCCACAAACCCCTCAAGATACGTGTGCAGCTCCAGCACTGGAAGTGAGACAGCAAGGTGCCGTGCAACCATGTGATGGCATTTCACATTACTCATCCTTTTTTAAAAAAAATGGGAATATGTTATGAATTAAAGTTACGATCAATCTTGCTTGTGGTTTTTTTGATTGCTTGAATTTACGTTACAAATACCATTTTAGGATTGGTGGTTTTTTATCTTTTCTAATTGCCTAAAGACAGTGTCTGTTCAGAGCCAATATTTGAGAGACGGCCTATTATTTTCCGTACTACCTCTCTGTTGATTTTACCTAGTTATTGATTGAAAAGCCGGGGCAGAGAGCAGAACATCAGGCTCATGCGTTTGTGCCGACCCATGTTGCTAAGCAGATGCTGCTGCCTTTCATTCCAGATGGAGTTTGTTCAGGGCATGCGACTTAATTCCTAGATATACCAATTTGTACTTCTTAGGAACTCTCAGAAAGCTCAAAATACTGAGGTCCATCAGAGCAAATCCAGTAAGACTGTATCCCAATGTATGCCAGTTTAGCAAAATTAAAAGTTCAAAAAGATGAGATTCAAAGCATGAAAATAATATACTAAAAAAAGATATTTCATGACAAAACCCAAAACTTATAGCAGTAAGATTTTTTTGTTAATGATATTGATGTGCCCACAACTGAACATTTATTGCTATAAAAAGTAAAAGCACGAAAGTGTGACAAATATTCTTGCTGCTTGAACCATTCTTGGTTGCTCTTATGACCTAAAGAGGTACTGCAACAGGAGCTCACAACTTTATGCCAGCTGCACTGCTAGCAGAGAAAGGAGGGTACCTATAAACACTATCTTCTCTTTTCTTAACACTTTTATATATTAGTCAATCATGTCACAGTTCTTGCTGCTACTCTGTGGTTTGGTGATGAGCAATGAATTCCCTACAGGGGAAAAGCTTGTGCAAGCATACTTGCACTCCAGCATACTTGACTTAGACAATTTGAAAAGAGTAGAATCCAGATGTAAAATATTTAAGAGAACAGGGCACACCTATGCACAGCTTCCTGTTATTAAAAATATAAACTATGGCTACAGCTGGAAACTATATTACATTGATCAAGAGTCGCTAATCTCTTTTAATATATGGAAGAGTGTCTTTCACAGTGTTCCTAACTACTATGCAAGCTATATATTTTTACTTCTGGAAAAAAAGAATAATCGCAATAGGAAAGACACATCACCAAATGACGGATGGATGCTCTGAGGTAGTCTTGGACGAGACATAAAAGAAGAAAAGCACCATGTACATTGATATAGGAAGAGGCACAATAGCAAAGTGTGGATCAGACTTAGGGAGGCCTTTATCTAAGGAACTAACAAACAGAAGCTGCATTTGATAAAAACATACAGCTGGATAAGATGCATGGAAAAAATCACCATGAGCTTCCACAAGATACGATGGGCAGACAATGGTGAGTTGTATCTGCGGGAGATTGTTAAGCAGTTTTATAAGCTGTGTGTGTTATGGTTTCTGGGACAGATTCTGGCCCCTTTGTGCTGGGTCTCAGGAGTGCCCTATAAAAGCTGGGGGATTTTCCTCAAAAAAAGGAGCATTGCCAGGTGGCTGAGTGCCAGAATGACTCACTCTGCACTACCAGTTCCTTACAGGAAGACAGAAGTTCCTGAATAGGAAAGGCTGAGGCAGGAGTGCATTGAAATTCAAGTGTCCCAGACTCGGAGGACAGGTCTTTCCTTACAAGCCCTGGTTTGGATTTTGCTTTTCAAGTGCCTAATCAACCAGGGCCAATTCCTTAGCTTACCCCGCCCTGGTAGATCATCACTGTATTCCTAGACCTAGGGGGACGGAGGAAAATAAAGCCTAGGGCCATGAAGGAAACCAGACTAATTCATTCTAACATGAACAGAAAAATAATTTCAATTATTTTGTGCAAAAGGGACAGAATTATAAAATTCGCCTTACTCTGATGAACAGACAAAATTAGAGGAAAGCTGTTTTTCTACAGTGAGGAGTTTAACAAAGAAAACTTTTGATCATGTGCCTATATTCTCTGCACTGGTGTTCTATTGGCCAACAAATTAATTCTTGATCATGCTGCAGCCTGAATATATTTGCATGACTTCTCTAAGCATGTAAAAGTAGTCCCTTGATCTCTCCTAGCTGTTTCTGAGCAAAGGTAAAGAAACTATTCTTCATCTAATCTATCACTAAACTGAGAGACTTCTATAACAGGATATTGCAGAGGGCCAAAAGCACAAAAGTGTGTTAGATTAATTCCAGGTTGCTAATCCCAGGATCATTTTAGGGGACTATTAAACTGCATGGTTTTAGATGCAGTATTCAGCCCTGGAAATCTCTAAACCACTTTTTGCCAGAAGCTGGGTAACAGTGGATGGTCACTGTGTGTACATATACATAAATATGTATATAGAAAAATTGGCCAGGCCAAGACTTCCCAAATCCATGTGACTTGCACAGCAGACATTTCACTGGCACGATTGGCTATTACTGTACCCAAAGCACCAGGCTAGAGGGATCTTCGATCTGACTCAGTATAGCAGTTGCTATGTTATAATATCAGCCCAGCTGTCTTTCTTATACTGAGTATTCCTCAGATGTTTACTAATTTAGAGGAAATCATCATACTGTGAATGACGAGGAAAGAAGAACCTCACTACCATTTGATGTTCTCCAACAAATCCATGATGTTATTTTAAGTAAATTTTGCCAGACAAATACTTTGACTCAAAACATCTTGTTTTTAAGAGTGTCTCAAGAGATATTAGCAACAGAGGGAAAATGACATTTCTTTATCAGCTATAATACATATAATGTGACATTCAAACACAACAAGTGCTACTCATTAGCTTGTAAGTCACAGAAGAACACTTACCTCTTTTGTAAAAAAAAAAAAAATATTAAAAAGGAAGATGGAGAATCCTCAACAGAAACATCCACTTTGACTTAAAAAAAGGTAAGCAGCATTAGAAATTTAAAAGCACAAAGCCAATCTATTAAGAATTTGAACAAATAGTAAGCCTAGCAAGCAAGAAGTGTTCCCGTTAATGTATGGTTAGTTATGTCAAGGACAGTAAATGAAGCTGCCTTTCATATGGCAAATTGATCTGTCTAAACTGGGGCAAGCTGTGCCACCAAAAATGCATTTTCATTGTGTGTTGCAGAAGATCAAATGTTAACAAATACAGAAGAACAATTAATAAACAATAACTTCCCACTCTGCCAGTAGCTGTTTAACTTGCGCATACTGTTTATATATTATTCAGCTCAGATGGATGCTCTAATAAACAAATTCTAAATGTAAAGCTACGGATCTCCAGAGAAGCCAAACAAAAAGAGATTTGTAGTTTGTAAGAAATGCTTGGTTTGAAAAATTATTCCCACACAATTGTTATAAAGCAATTGCAACTGCTCAGTGAAACTGTGCTCCTATCATCTGCAAATGAAAGCCAGGCAGTCAAATTTGACTGAGGAATAAAGCACATAATTTAACATGAGCATAAATAATTGGATGAAATGGTGGAGTCATCTTTTGGATCCTTCAAATGAAAACAAGATGACTTTCTGGCTGATGTGCTCTAGCCAAGCAAAAACTCGTGTGGATCCATAAAGAAGTAACTGGATGAAATTAAATGGTTTCCTCTGACATTACAATGCACTGTTTTAGGTCAGCATTCAATGAAGTATTCAGGAATTTAGTCACAGAGCTATAGCTATATTTGCACTACAGAGGATGTCCCAAAGGATATCTCTCTTTCTTGAGCTGGCCACCTGGGCATTTCTGCTTAAGGCTGTTTGGGATTTAGGGAAGTCATAACCCAGCAGGCAAGTCCCTAGAGAAGCTAGGTATATTACAAACAGCCATGACTCACTCACGCTGGCGATGGTGCCTACTTCTTGCCAAATAGTCTGGCTCTCACAGGCTTTATCTAAGTGTGAAGTCAGACACTAGGCTTCACGTTAGCCTAAGGCTTTTGAACCCCAAATCCCATGAGAGTGCCTAGACCATGAAGTTATAGAAAACTTGGTAATCGCTGTGCAGCCAGGAATGGAAAAATCATAGGCCCAGAAAAATCTGGTCCTGGTCTAGTGGTTAAGCTACTCGGCTTGGAGAGGAACGACTCATCTTTTCCCTCCAAACAGTTTTTGATCACGCTACCATAAGGAAGATCAATGATCAGCTACCACAAGGCAGAGTCCTGTCCCACAGGAGTGACTTTAGCTCTGCGCTACTAAGTCTGACTCCATGCATCTTCAGGTCCTATCTGCCTGCCAGTCTCATTTTGACAAGACTCTGAAAAGTCTTGCAGCTGGTGCTTTGTGTGTTGTCCTGGGATGTGAAAAAAATGCAACCACCATCCCAAAGCCTGATGGGTATGGGTAGGATCAACTTCTTATCTCCCCCTTTGTGTACAAGTGCCACCATCATTTAATTTTTTTGCCTTTTTTTTTTTTTTTTTTGAGAAAGTGGCACTACTTCTCTCAGGAATAAAATAATCTAGGATTTAATCATTTAAATTTAAACATTTCTAAGTTTTCATAATTTCTTGATTACAGAGGTCTGTGGTCCTGAGTTTGGTAGCTAAATTCAGTGCTGCAGATGAAGCATCTCTTCAGTGACTTCTGTTGGCTTGCAGAGGTTTCTCAGAAGTTAGCTGAGTGGTGGTGTCCTGTCTAGGGCATACATATGCTATACATACCGAAAAAGGTGCCCAGTTCAGCTCTGTGGACACCATCCCTGAGACCAACTGCTCAACCTTTCGAGTCTGTGGTACAGATCATCTCCTCCCCTTTCTTCAATGAGAGCTCTAGTCTTGAATGAAGTCATTCAGTTGCCTTATGGGCAGAAATTCAGTCCAATTGCATGGCCAATGCCTCAAGATCATCCTTTATCATATTTGGTGTCTTCTTTTCCTCATTTTGGCTCTTATGAATAAGAATTGTCCACAGCTTCCAACAAAAGATATGATTTTCCCACAGTTGGATGATGTATGGCCTTGCAAGAGAGCCCTCGTGCCATGGCACCAGCTGACTGGAAACAAAATGTAGGCTAGGTCAGGAGTGATATATCCTTAGCAAATACACCCAGAGAGTCCATGAGACCATACAAACTCTAATGCATACATTTAAGTTCTCTGCCAGGTTACAGCCTTAATTACATATTTCATAAGTACAAAAGGGCTCATTTAAAATATGGTTAAGAATGGAAATGTTAAGTATGCATTTTCTTTGCCCATAGCAAAATGCATACACTCTGCAGAAGGCTGCTTAAATGAATAGTGGAGGAAAAGCACACAATGTCTACTGTAACTAGCCAACCCAAAGGTTAAACACAACAGAAACAGGCTTAGCACAGACTGATTAATGTGCAGATTCAGACTCAGAGTAGTGTTAATTGTCAGAACTCCTGTGAATTTCATAGGCTTGTTCTCCTCTGCATCAGACAGGGAAGTCATCCACAAGAGAAGAGAAGATATTTTCCCATGTGCTTCAGATACCTTCATTTTTTGCTTAAATGGAGATGTCTAAAAGGAATATTATGAAACAATAAATTAGCTTCGCATTCTTGTCATTTCTGAGATAATGTATCTGATGATCTGCTGAGAAAATAAAAGTGGAATGTTACTATTTCTGGCAATCATTCATCTATCAAACCTGAACTTACTTTCCAGGAGCCAATTCTCATTCTTCCTAACATGGTTTCTTCTAGTTTACACTAATAAGGGAGATCTGGATTGCAAAAAAAAATCTGGAAAATCAATATTACCTTCAGCGTTTTCACAAGCGACAAATAACGCTGTGCCTACTGAAGGCAGTGAAGCACTGAGTGGAAACTGTTGTACCTTGCAGACGGCCAGCTGAGGCCACAGGATACCTACAGAGCACCTATGGCATAAGGCAGCTAAAATGCAAAAAAAAGCATATTGCAGCCTTGTACTATCACTGCTAGCACTGAGGTTTTGCCTGGGTAAGCTAGGGAGTGACCTTTTTATCTTGATGGATTTACAGACTTCCAAGTGATTGCTATCAGTGTTTGGATACCTTCTCATAGATGTTCCTGATCAAGACGCACAATCGGAGTAGCAGTGTTGGGGAGCATTGTTTACTTTCTGAAGTAAATGGAGAGCATGGGTGAACTGAGCTCACAAAATAAAACTGGAGTCTATTTTTTGGTCAATCCTAAAACTTAAATTCAGTTTCAGTTAAGACACTTAAAATAAATCTAATGGGATATTTTTATTGTTTTCTTTTACTTAGATCAAATTTGAATAGAGCCTTTTTCTTAAAAAAAATAAAGTCACATTTAAGGTAAGAAATTGAAAGTTTCCCATTATTTCTCATAGTAAATTCTGTTTAACTGCCAAATTTGAAGCCAGTTTATTGCTACATTTAAAGTTGCATTTTCCAATAAAATTATTAATGATATGAAATATTTTTCCTAGCATCACTTCATGGCACTTTGTAGAGCAAGAGGAAGCCTAGGCCTCCCATGAAGTATCTGGCAGACAAAATCACATAGAGACTGAGAATAATGGAAGAATAAGGGGACAGATCTCTGAAGGAGAATATTGTATATCGTTTGTTCAAAGAATTGGTCCTTCTAACAGTATTCTTGCTTACTGGAAGTTGAGTTATAACTTGTATTACATCCCAAACTTAAATGCTGCTTTTCATTTCAACTACTTGGTATTTGATAAAACAGATTAAGAGCTGATGATCAAAGTACACAAGAGCTAAAACTGACAAGTCTGGTGACCTGCCCTAACCAGGCAGTGCACCCATAAATTCAGTATAAATGGACTCTGGAGGATTGCCTTTGGCTAAGAGAAACACCAAGAAATAGACAGCTGTCTTGGTTTCTCCAATTATTATTTCATATCAAAAAGTGGGAGGAAAAAACATCCACACAGTAACACAAAAGGTCTACATTAACTTTAGATAAATATAAAATAGAATAAATATATTTTTATTATTAAAATTAGTTAATGAGGAATGCAGCTTTTGAAACATTGACACTGCATGTGCCCTGCTTCTGTGTTTCTCCTCCTTCCTTTTTTTTGCCATTAAACACCTTCCCTGAGGAAGCACTGTTTGAACATCATTGGTTGTATGGCATTTATTAGCAAAAAGACAAATGTCACTGTGGGGAATGCAGAATGAAAAAAAACTTAAACCAGATAGTCATGCTTTGATAAAAGTCAATAATTTTTCCATTAAATTAAACTTTCAAGTAAATACTTCCTTTAGAATGAAAGACTTCTTACACTGAAAATTTCTTGTTAATGTGGAAAAAAGAATTGTTTTGCCTAAGAGATACTTACATAGTCATAATCAATATACTGCCCCAAAATGTCATGACCAATGATCTACTGATCTCCATGCTTCTAGGATTGTGTTATCTTTGTTATTTTGCAGAGAAGAATTTGAGACACAGGAAGATTAACATCAGGGTTTTCAGAACTTCATGGTGATTTGCAGCGTCTTGGAATTTTAATGCTCAACCCAAGACTCCTAAAAATATTAGCTCAAGTTAGCTCTTCTCCCAAATCTTCTTCCTACATCCCCCCTGAATGCAGTTCCATGGATGCTTCCTAGAAGAGCTCGCTGTGTCTGCAGTACTCCCTGAGGTTTGGAGCAGCCTTAAAACTTCTCTAAATTGCACCGTGGTTTGAAGCAGTTCCCCATTAGACTAGGGAGGGCAAAAAGTGGAGTACACACATACTGCACTTTCATCCTGTCTGTGCAGGAGATCACACGTTGTCTTACAAAACAAAATGTCAAAAAGGAGCTTTCTATTAGAAAACACATTTCTTAGAGTCAACATATCAAAATATGGTTTTATAATCACCTTGGCATTGCTGTGTTGTTTAGCACTTCACATGCTGTTTTCACACATTCCTGTATTCAGTGCATTCTGTCACTGTTATGAACAGAGCCAATCTGAGTGCTGGGCAACATTTTTAAAAGTCTTGCAAAGACGTAATACATTTTGCAAATATTTAGAAAAAGAATTAATGTAATATATGTAAAGATCTGCACATATTTGATAATCTTGAACCAATTTAATAAATCCTGTCCAGTTTTAATAAACACTGGATTAGGGTTAGACTTATTACAAATAATAAATTAATAATGAAAATATTGCACATGTGGTGTATATGCAGAGCTTTTTTATCTTTTTATATTTTTTTTAAGATCATGAAAACACCTGTAAGTCCTGTTACGGATTTTTAAAACTTCTTTGTTTTCCAGGAAAATATGCACACAACTCATACTGTTAGCAACATGACAGCTTCTAACACAGTATAGTAGAAACACTTGTTTGCATACTCTTACAAAAACTCCTTGTAGCATCCTGACTGTGTTGTAAGAACTTAAAATCAACACAGTGATGATTTTGGTAAAGATTGGAGCATTTGGTGTGTGTGTTGGGTGGGGGGGGACTGAATAAAGTGCAAATAAAAGCAAATTCTTTAATCTCTTGCTGTTTACATGTACAGCCACTTTTCAAGGACAACATACTCGACATTATTAATTCATAGTGAAGCACAGCACATGCATAACCTTGTGCTGGGCACTTCCAACCCTTTCCCTATCATTCACCCTGGGGTAACTAAGTTTTCCAACCAAATGAGAAACTGGAAAATTTGCTACTGTCGTAAAATAAATAAATAAATAAATAAAATAAAGCTTGTCACATTTCTCATAGAAAGCTGCCAGTTTCAATAAAATTTTAATTATGAAAAGCTTTCTACATCCCCAGAGACATGATTAGTTGATATACGAGAGAACCATGGCATGACCAAACTGACTGAAATAAATGTGATAGAATAATGATTTTTAATTTTTGAGCAAAGATTTTTGAAATCAGATTCATTTGAATCATTCATTTGAAATCTGCATTCATTCAATGCAGAAGATTTTGTTTTTAATCACAAATATCTGTGTGTCCTAGGACATCTCTGCAAAAGATGCTTAGATATGGGACTGTGTGTCTTGGAAGTCCTTGAGAAATAGAAATGAGTGAGGATCTATGTGAAAACCAAATGGATTTAGGCAAGATGGAGTAGAAAGTGCTAGCTGACAAGGGAAATTGAATACAAGTTAAGGAGCCAGATGGGATGAATTAAAATGGCTTCAATATAACAAGGCAAAATAAAGATCCAATGTATTTTAGGATAACATATCAAGGAGGCAGAACAGACCAACAAGGGAGCTTTGGGGGACACCTGCCAATATTGGAAGATGTGGTAATAAATAAATAAATAAATAGCACCATGAAATTATCCTATTGACATCTTAAGAAGCATTTATTGGCCTCTTTCATCCTAATAATTTATTTACTATAGCATATGAGGTACCAGCTCTTCACCAGAGACAGACAGGCTTTCTGCAGACAGGACAGAAACAGCAAGTTTCATGTCAGACCAGGAGAGCTGCAGGGCAAAGCCCATGCTAGTCTTGCAATTTGATTTCCATGCTGCACTTTTGCAGATAATTTCTGTGTGTTTAAAAAGTGAAAGCTTCTTCTCTAAATGTATCCTCTTCTGAAAATACTTATGGAGAGGAATGTCTTACGCCTTGAGCAGTCACTTGATTACATAAGACCTTCAAGAGAGAACCAGTCATTAATTCAATTGCTTTGCACAGTGAGAGCTGTCGCACAGGTAGTGAGCGTGAGCTGGCAGTTTGTTGAAACTGAGAGTAACTGTGTATTATTAAATAATTATAGTAACCAAACTGAGGAAATCACAGAAAAACAGGATATATTCTTCCCTGGGCTTTTCTAGTAACTAAACAATTAAATGATATCATGCAGATAAAAGTTGGGTGGAACTAAATATCCATGTTAATTATGCAGAAAGATGGAGCAATATTGTTTCTGCCTATCTAGCTTTCCATTGGGTAATGTTCGTTCTTTTTTATGGTAGAACTACATATTTGAAACAATTCATTATGGGTCTTGGTTTGTGAAAGCTAAGAATTATTCTGAGGAATATAAAACAGAGTAAGTGGAGAAATGTCTATTAGAGAAATGTAGAGGAAGACTGTTACTGACTTGCAATTGCTGTAAATGAGCCCTTTATTACCTGAGATTTGAAAGCCCACCAACCATAGCATTTTAGCATAGACAGAACCAATAAGGTTTATAAAAGTCTTCCTTTGCCCTCCTCTACCAGTGATTTCTGCATTTTCTTTACTTTAGGTTTAGCACAGTCTTCCTTATTCTCAGCAATCTATTATGCCAACAGTATTGTCTCAGGCATTTAAGCCTGCAATAAAATTATATTGATTTTAACAGACCCTAAGTAGATCTTTAGAACAGACTCTCTAAAATATCCTGCAGTGCTATAGTTCTTGCCCATCTTCAGGTGTGAAACAGCAAGTACACTACTTCAGCAGCAACTGATTATCTGAGTTTTGGTCTCACTATATACAGGGACTTTGCATCAGTATAACAAAGTTTGCACTGTGCTTCTCCATTTTAGTATAGATCCCTGGGTAATAAAATCTCTCCTGGGTAAATACTATCAATGAGAGGAAGGCCTGGACAGACTGTTATTATCCCTCAGTTACAACTCTCTACCTATGAGGCATCCGTTCCTCAAAGTCTCCCTAAAATACCCTGACCTTTGCAAACATGAGTGAACTGGGAGAGTACAACATCCTTTTGCTTGGCACCAGTAGGGTTAACACTGTGATATACCTTGATCACCGGCAGGTATCAAACTTTGTCAGGAAAGGAGATATCTTCCAAACAGGAAGAGACACAACACAGCTAAGAATCCCTCATCAACTACAATAGTATATGAAAGTACAGCTCAGTTTTTTAGCTCTGGCATCCAATAATAAGTCAGAACCCCGAGGACATTGTCTTGTTCAGAGATGTGAAATGCAAATGAACAGTAACATTGACAACTCAAGACCAAGCACAGAACAGAACACTTGAAAGCTACCTGGGAAGGTCTTGTGTGAACATGAGGCTTGTTTTTGTTGGACAGAAACATATTCATTTATGTGAATAAGTTAGATGGGTAATTTTACTGATCATTGGAGTCCCTGAGAATGTTTTAGTAGAGATAAAACCTTGAGATGGCAGTGTACTGAAATCATTTAACAGCCAAAGTCATCGGGAGCTCAGAAAAACTAGCTCAATGTTAAAAGTTTCAGTGTACAACATAACACAGAAGGATTCACTTGCCCAGTGAAAATTCCAGTATCTTTTCCTTCTCAAAGATTCACTTTTTAAGACGAGAAAATCTAAATTACATTTAGCTGTCCGTCCCTAGTGCCTGTCACAAATTCTCCAAGAAAGGCAGAGTAACACTGTTTCTGCCTACCTAATTCTCCGTTGTGTCATGATTTTGTACTTTTTAATAGTAGATCTAAGTATCTAAAAGCATTAAATATCAATCTTGATCAAGAATTTTTCTCAGTAAACAGAGAAAGCTGTTAAAAAGTCAGGTAGATCCCTGTTCTGGTCACTCGGCAAGACTGCATAGAGACCCCCGTGGAGAAGCTCCACTGAAGACTAGGAGGAAGTCATGACAGCACATGCCAGCCCCCAACACATGCTTCACAAGGCCCAAGACATGGAGAGGGGCAGCTTCAATGCATGGAGGAGCAGGGAGTCAAAGACTCTGAGCTTGGACTTAGTATGGCCTGAAGGGGCCAGTGGCAATTCCCCTTCCAAGCCAGAACATGCAGCTCAGGTGCAGACCAATTCCATGTTGAGGGAAGCATCAGTCCAGCCCTTCCCCACCATGGGAGGAGAGCGTGTGTGGAGGGAGCCACGGCATGCTTGGCAAGCTCCCCACAGCCATCAGGTCCAGAGTCAAGGTGGAGGGTGAATTCAACCTTCCGAAAGTAGGCTAGAGGACAGCTCGTGCCTCCAGAAGAAAACAGAGCAAAACTCACAGTGTGTTAATACTACCTGATCTAAGGTAGAGGACATGCAGAATATAGTTGTAATTCACATGATTCCACCCCAAATATGACTATCTTCCCAGCAAGCCAAGGAGAAAGATATTTTATTAGAAACAGAGGGCCGTTCAAACTGCATCATCTGAAACATGAAGAATACAAAAAAAAAAAAAAAAAAAAAAGCTTACAGCAAAGCTCTGGAGACCAAAGACTAATAAAAGATACAGCCAAATGCTTTGTGAACCAAAGACAGGAGCGTGTGAGGAACAATAGCTACAAAGATGGGGGAGGGATAATTGTTTGCTCTTAAATTGGGCGAAAAATCTACTGGAAGCAGTGGCTGGGGGAAGGATGTCAAAGAGCAGTGAGCTAATAAACACATGGAAAAGAGATACTGAGAGTCCTTCCTGGACTGCAAGCACTCTCTCTTTTTTTTATTCTGCAGCAGCTGGTATATTTCCTGCTTTCTTGTCCTTGCATGCATGTGCAGGAGCGTCTCTCAGAGCTTCTTTCTCAGCTAGATCACTCAGAGGTAAATGGAAAAGTTCAAATAAAATATCTCTTTGCTGAATGTTGGAGGGACGAAAGAAAACAGAAAGTGGTTTTATGGTACAGCTGACAATTCAGCAGGGTAAAGCACCTCGTATTTGGCACATCTAGTAGCTGTTGTGCCTATGTCCAAGCACAAATACATGCATGCATCTTTATTCCATCAAAAAAATTCTTGAAGTTTTTGCTTTTCTGACCCCCTCTACCTTCTTCCTATTCAAAGAGAGGGAATTCCTCTGCTGACATGCAGGCCTTAGCTTGAAAGCCAGAGTCCCTCTCAGACACCCTCTTATGTCCCCTAGGAGTGGCTCTCTGTTTTCCACTAATATTTTGTGATATGTAATTTCCCACAAAAAAAAATGATTCAGTTGTGAGAGGCTTTAACTCACACAGTTCAAGCAGTGTTTGTCGGTGTTTGTCCAGTTTGCACCTGAAGCGTTCTGCTTGCTGCTTATTGTACACTAGGAAGCTAGCTGACCGGACAAGCCAGATACGTGAAGAACTTCAGGCTGGATTCACACAGAATCACAGAATCACAGAACGGTTGAGGTTGGAAGGGACCTCTAGAGATCATCTAGTCCAACCCCCCTGCTCCAGCAAGGACACCTAGCGCACGTGGCATCCAGGTGAGTTTGGAAGATCTCCAGAGAAGGAGAATCCACAACCTCTCTGGGCAGCCTGTTCCAGGACTCTGTCACCCTCACAGGAAAGAAGTTCTTCCTCACATAGAGATGGAACTTCCTATGTTTTAACTTGCACCCGTTACCCCTTGTCCTGGCACCATCCACCACGGAAAAGAGCCTTGCCCCATCCTCCCTACATTCACCCCTCACAAAACCAATTGCCAGAAGAGTCAGACTGATGCCATATGATGAACTGCTCTCTCTTGGCTGCACTGACCATAGAGGGAACCTGGACACTTGGCTGAGGTGCTCTGAATCATTATGTGACGCCAAACACCTACCTGCCTTGTACTGCAATGGTAAAGCTGGTTTCTAGATGGGGGCAGCCTGAATTTCATCCATTCAGTCCAGGATCTCTCCAAAAATTATCTGTTCCTGGGTGTCTCTTAGGCCCTGATTCTCAGGAAAATCATCCCTCTACACATGCAATACATCTGAGCAATAGCATGTGTTCTGCACACAGAACGTGCCTGAGAGTCCCCAGAGAATTGCATGGGCAAAAGCACACACCGTTTAACAGATACATCACTGCACACAAATGTATTTCATTGCTTTCCCAATAAGGCCTTTTGGATTTGTTAAAAAGTATTTGCAGAGAAAATGCAAGGAGCCCCTGGCATTAGGAGTCCTTGGAGAGAGAGCTCTGTACTGGCTAAAGGCTCTGCTGATCACAGTTGGAAGGACAGCCTGACTTTATCAGGAGGATCAAGGAGAAGAAGAGATGGAATATGGGAAAGGTTGGAGGAAGATTAGAAAAAAAATTATCCATCAAGGTCAGCTAAGTGGAGAAGAGTCTCTACTATGGGGCGGCTGAAAGCAGAATTAATCCAAGCCAAAATTTTACCCTTTGGAGCCTCACACATTGCTTGTGTAGGATTTTTATATTGCCATAGAAAGGGGGGTCTATTTTGGTACTGAATCATTCTGGGGCAGGTTTTACTCTCCATATGTTTGCATAAATCTACAGAGGGCAATGGAGTTACACCACTGTGTGTTGGTGTGAGATCAGAGGCAAGCTCAGTATCTCTCACCTTGTCTGACAGACTCTTTGACCCATTTCACTCTTTTTTTTTTAACTCTGTCAGCGTTCCAAGGTCAAAGACCATGCCCAAATCTAAAGCAGATCATAACTCAGACGCTGCATTTTAAAGGCATAGGCTCCCTTTTTACATAATACATGATCTAAAATACACTTTCCTTTGTGGTAGCATTATTTCTACATCCAAATGATCTTGACTTGGGCTAGGGGGCACACATGTTTCCGGGAGGACGGATCCCATTTCCTTCACACCAGTTTCCGTGGCATCATCATCATCATCCGCTTATTTCTGCCCTTGATCACATCCTCTGAAAAGCTGGCAGATGTGAAACCTGAGCTACCCATGGGCCTCCACACATCCCATAGCAGTAGGTATCCAAAATGGTTCAGATCATCTCTAATTTCTCTGTGGATCGTATGTCTCCTTCAGAAAAAGGGTGGGGAACAGATGTGCAAAGCAGAGAGACAGAAAGGCTACAATAATCATATTTCTCCTTCACAGAAGGGAGGGGTAAGTATGGGTATTGGGCTGGGGAGGGAGAAAAAGGCATTATAAACAGAAGAACTGCAGAAATTCAAAAGACAGGTCAGACTGAATATGTTAACTATGTGCAAAAGTTTCCTAGCGAGAATATTTCCTTTTGGATGATTTAACAAATGTAAGCTGGATCAAGTCTTCATTATGCAAGAAATATGTTAGGTTTCTTCTCTGGCTATGAACAAATGGCTGGGAAAAGCTGGATATAGTCCCATCCTATAAACCGGAATCAGAAATAAATTGAAAGATTTATAAATTGGAGGTGCAATTCTTCAGCTCCATTGGTTTAAAGTTGGTGAAATGAATGACTAAAGCATTCGCTCACAGTGTTTTATGAAGCAGATCTAATGTGCAGGTTTTGTGACCTGCAGTGACTTTAACTTCTCAGTAAATCAAAAAGCTTAACAAATATTAAGATGGCAAAGATTACCTGTGTGTGCCAGATTTTATCTTTTATCCGTTATCATTTAGGAAATGAAAAGCTTGAGTCGGAAATCAGACAGCCAGTCACGTGCTGCAGGCGGTCTGGCAGCCCTGCAAGACAAGAACCTGTAGGAGACGCAGATACTACACATTCACTGATTAGTTTTTAGTCCTTAAGAAATGACTCTTTTTATTGTTATTATTATTAGCAACCAATGGGCTTTAGAAGCAGAGCAATTCCTTTCTGAATTCCTCCGCACTGAGAATTCATCAACACAAGCTACAGGAAGCAGCTGGGTCAACCGCTCAGCTCTCTGTCAGGCTCAACCAGCTCCCCGCATACATGAGCTTTAGAGGTGTTGATATTTAGGGGTGCTGTAAACCAGCACCCATTTGACCATGCAGAAGCCAAGAAATCTCTGCTTTCAGCCTTGGACCAGAGAGGCAGGAAGCCTGCTGTCAGATAAGATGTTGGCTAAGCCCCTCACCACCCCTCTTTCTCCTCCACAGCCCCTCACCTCAACTACCAGAAGTATTTGTGGTCACCCTTTCCCCTCCCACTTCATAGCTGTAACTGAATATATATTAAAGAGCAATGAGGGAGAGGATGGAATAGGAAAGAGTTTCCTAAAATGAAGGTTCCTTTTTTTTTTTTTTTCTTTTCAAAATGCAAAATCTCAATGAGGAAAAAAAAAAACACTTTTCTACCATACTGGACAAACATTATAGCTGTTTAATAACAGGAAGATATTGTCTTAAAGCACAGAAAATAACTTTTTCTTCTCACCTAATGTACAAAACAGTAAGAAAGGTAAGAAAAACATCTGATGTTGAAAAATAGATCTGGGTTTGCACTGCTATTCCCCATATAGCTGTCCCTCTGTCACAGCCTGAAAAGGGCCAGCAGCCAGAAGCTGACAAAGTCAAAGTGCACCATCGCCATCACCTCTCCTTGACTTGCGCTGTTTAGAAAAAACGAAACCAAGCAACCCTGCAGCTGGGGTAAGTCAGCCTCATTCCAAACAGCTTAAGCTCAGGCTTAAGCATCAGGCATCATTCGGCCCCAAATATAACAGAAAAAAAAAAAGAAAGAAAAAAAAAAAGGAATGGAATGCCCCAAAATAATTGCCAAGCAGTTTGCAAATAAATCAAGAGAAAAGCTTATATATTAACTACTAAAGGCTAAAAATGAATGACAACAAAACAACTCAGCCTGGAAGAGAATCAAATTTAAAAGAAACAAACTGTGGAAATATATGTATTAAGCAAATGGTTCTGTGATAGGTTTGTGAATATAGGTCTGTGATAAGGCTCTGTGAATATATGTTTGTCCACCAGATCCATGTTAAACCTTTTGTAGAAACTCAGCATTACTGGCTAAGATTCACCCTGAAAGTCAGGCTACCTCCTGTGGAAAAGTCGCAAATGCATCCTGTCTCCAGGATTGTGCAGATAGGGATCTATAATAAAATCCTTGAATAATATATCACATTTAATTTAATGAAATTAGCTAATTGTTAACATATCTATACAATGCATTTCTAAGCTTTGAGACTGAACATTAAGGGAAGTTGTTGTGAGCTGATATTATTGTGTTGCATAGCGAAAGGAACAAACTGGGTCAACAACCACCAAAAGGCTGAAAGACAACTACGCAGTCTGCTCCAAGCAAGGGGTTCTGCACATGTCTCCTCTGCCAAAAGCAGATTGCGTCTCAGCAAGTCAGGTTTCCCACCCTGTTCCTCCTGACTTTGGGAAGTAAGTTATTCCACAGCTCCTCAGGATGTGTGGTCTTTCCTGCTCCATGCCTCTGGCCTACAAAAGACATACAGGAATGGAGGCAACTTTCTTCACCAACCCATTTCCTTATCACTCCTGCCCTGATTGCCTTGCCCTTCCCACCAAGATCAGGGCATCTACATCAAACTGGGCCAGACAAAAGGAACTACAGTCTTGCTTCCTTTACCAGTCCTGTACTCTGGAGAGAGCATAGAAAATTAAAGGGAAAAGAAGGAAAAAAAGAAAAAAACAATGTGCACAATGCCACTTTCAGGTCTCATTGTCATTGTTACCTTGCTCCATGGCCTGGGATTGCAAGTAAAGGTAGACTTGCTGTTTAAGATACCAGTGTTATTCAGTGAAGAGAGCAGGGTGGACTGAAATGCCTGCCTGGCTAAGGCTAAGGGTGGGACTTAAAGAAGTTCTTCAAGAAGCATAATTGTTTATCAGAGCCTTTATCTTCCCCGCCTTTATCTGAAACTCACCTCAGGAAGGTTTGTCATATTGTTCTGCCTTATTGCTCTTTGAAATGTGAGGGGGATGAGTTTAAAATGGTGTTTGCTAACCATTGCTGTTGAGGTTGTAGGAGCTCATGGATGAGCCATCACCGAGCAAAATCGGAAGCTGTGGTGCCAGAGCAGAGATCCTGCAGAAACGGAGGAGAATAAACCACCTTAACCACCTTAACAGACAAAAGCAGGAAGCTTCCCTCTCCCTATGGACAGGTCTTTGTAAAGTCTGAAGATTTTTACATGAACTACATGCAGTGGTGCTACATTCCTGCCAGCTGTATTATGAGTCACTTTAATTATGAAAGTTCTGCTATTAAATGGACTTTAATATCTAAATGCATTGCTATTTCTTCGTCTCTTATTATGATTTAATTTACCTATTCATTTTTCTCTCCTTTGAGTTCTTAATAAAATGAATAGCTGGCATCTCCCAGGCCTGCTCACTTTTGTATTCTTGCCAATAGAATAACATCACAGTATTTTGCAGTAATGCTTTTTGGGGCATTAAAGATAGAAAATGTCAAGTACCTTTTATAGACAATTTTAATATTTGTTTTACTCTCCATTGTTTCTAATATCCCCTGAGAACCTTGAAAATAACATTATTTCCTTAACAAGTTTGGCCTTTCTTCCTTCTATTTAGCAAGTCATTTTCTCAGGGCCTTATTATTGCTGTTAAGGAGTATAAGCAACTGTCACAAAATGTTGCTGCTCATATTTCTAGGCTACGAAAAAGAATCTAGAAATAAATAAGCATATCTTCTGCTTTCTTCCTTATCAGCAGACACCCTGCCAAAAACAGGAACATAGAAAATGTCCCCAGAATCCATGCTGGTTTTCCCTTAATACTTCGATTCTACAGCTATGAAAATGGGTCTGTGCTGATAATCCTGCCCCACCTCATTAAAACTTAAAATAAGAAGAGTCATATCATTTATTGGAAAGTCCTATGGAAACTTCTTAAAATTTCTAGAAATGCTTCTCCCAGTAGATAAACTCACGAGTGAGATCCCAGTGTACAATGTGGAAACCAGGAAATACTCAGAGATGTAATTAAAGTTCATCGAGTGATCTCAATATTAAAAGGAAGATGCAGTTAAGCGAGCTTCCAGTCTTCATCATCTAGACCGCAAAGCTCAGTATTTTTGCTTCATTTTCTTCAGCAATTGTAGTTGTTAACTGTTGTGGTCTTTTTCTCCCCAAGAGCATGAAGATTTTCCCTTGTTTTTTCGATCTCTACTGTGTCCATATTTTTTTAATTGTTCAGTGCCAAGAATTAGATTCCTCGGCATGAGACAATACAAGTTAAAGTCCTAGTCAAAGTGAGAAGCACTGGGCATTTAAAAGCTTTCCACTGGACCAGGTGTACTGCAAGTCTGGTCATTAGGTCCATGGGGTACCACACAGGCTGTTTAGAAGGAATATTGTGGCTTTCAGTATTTCGGCCTCTTTCTCCCTTCAAAACCTATTTGCAAAGTATTTGAAGGTCTTGAATCCCCTGGATTCCTCATCTTTTATTTCCTGCTCTGCCTTCCAGCCTGACAAAGAAAAACTGTTTCCAAGGCTTCTCCTCCTCATATGTCCCTAAACCAGTGACAAAACAGGCAAGGATGGTTAAATGTATAAATTCACTTGTGACAGTGCATCATGAAACAGAAATTCTGCACTGATGCACTTCTGGACTTTTTTTTTTTTTTGAACACACTAATTTTTAGGATTTTTATGAGGCACACATGCTGGAATCCCACAGTTCTTATTTCTTTGAGGGTTGCAACTAGGGGTGAGGGAGGACTTAAGGCTCAGCTGAAGTGTTTATGGAAGTTAGCCCATGTAACTGGATCCCACTGGACTGCACGCACTCTGTCCAGCACAGCACTTGCCCAGGCAGAGGGACAACAAAGCACAGAACACACTGGTCACATTTCACAGGCCTCTATTGGTTTGCTTCAAATGCTGCTTTCTAAAGAAAGGACACAGCATAAGTAACTCATCCAATAGGCCAAAGGAGTCACAATGCCTACTTAATTATGAAACTCTTCTAGGCACTTATATATTAATTCATGGTCTAATGTGGTGTCAAGCTGAGGCGAATAAAGGTTAACATATTCTATTAGTCCCAATTGTCACAAGAATTTCATCGAACAATATGGTTCATTAAATGCTGAATCTAATAATTATGTTCGCCATAATAGAAATTATTCCTATGAACATGATCTCAATAGTTGTGATTTATTAATTTAGACATAAATTTAATTAGCAATTGATTTCAATTGAGTATTACTCCAAACAGTAAGTTTTGTTGTAAGCCATGTACTGGAAAAAATATCCAAAAAGAAATAGGGAACTATGAGACTCCTGTTGATTTTCTTGATTCCCACTGCTGTTTCCTGCTGTATAGGAACAGGATTTCTGCCAAGCACAGAAATCTATTTTCCACCCCCCGCAAAAAAAGAAAGGAAAATCCATCTCCCAAAAAAAGGCTCCATAGTTAGTAGATCTCTTTTTAAAGGTATTGCTGAGTGGAAGAGAGCTCACCCTCTGTGAAATGTCCTAAGGAGCCTATAAGTAGCTACAGCAAGACATGAGATAAGACAAAACCGTGACCTTTCTTTCACGAAAGACCAGTGACAAACTCATCTTCCTGAGCTTCGCTTTCACCTTATCCACATCTCTGTCAGCATCATGTCTGATTTCCCCCTTGTCATGCCCAAGCTGACTGTGCAGAGCTGCACTGATCTGGGATCACCCTTCAGGACATCACTTTGTTGTTACAGCAGGGCCACTTAAATGCTCCATAACTCAGTTTCCCCCTCTATAAAACAGGGATAAAACTGCATTCTTGGCAGAGATCTGAGAACCTTAATTCACTAATGTCTATAAACCCCTCTGAGGTTCTTACACGGAAGGCACTGTAAAAATGCAAAGTATTATCACTGATTCAAACTGACCTTCCCCTTGAAATATCACCATTTGAGCTATAATTCTAAATCCTGACTCTAACCAAGTGCTACGCTCTGGGATTAACCACATTAATGCTTAAAGCTGTTGCTCTTTTTTTCCACCCCCCCAGTGTTCACAAGCTAATGCCTGTAGGAGTCTAATCTTGGACAATTCCTTACAGAATTCCAATCCTACAGCTTTTCAGATGAAAATCACTGGCACATTTTCCTGAGTTCTAACAGGAATTAGTCTCACTGCACCTACAATATTGGAGTGCTCTTTAATTATAAACACAATATTCTCTGGATAGTCTTTCCTTTTTGAGTATACATATCTGTGTGCATGCATGTGCACACACACTGTAAATCATTGTATTAAGAGTGATTACACACCCACTGACACAGAAAATTCATGATCGGGTTGTGAGACATAAGAGGTTTACCAGATTGACTATGGAATGGCCACAAATTCTCCATTTTTTTTTTTTTTTACCAACCCCCCTGCCACAAACCAAGATCCATTAACTATAGGAATCTTTCTTTGCTTCAGCAGGGTAGAGAAGGTGGCATTTCAAACTGAGGTATTTTTAAAATGTACTTAAATATCTATACACAGAAGTGCTTTGGTCACTTCGTAAAACACAAGATTACAGAGTGATAGCTGAATCTTCAAAGATTCAAGCCAAATCTGGACTCAATGACACAGGGCCAGGCTCTGATTTTAATATATTTTGGCTGTTGTACGCTCATCAAAACACTTCAAACCACAGGATGAGACTCAAACATCATGTCAAAGCTGCATTTCTACTGTTTGATCTGCTGTCGGACTCTACTTGGATGGACCAGGTTCACACCACAGTCTACCAGGCCATCTCCAACATGAGGTCTCAGCCATCATACACCAGTGCCTGCATGATTTAGCATCACTCCTCAGCCCTGCAAAGCTGCTGTAATTTCATTAGGTGCCTAGAAATTGGGGTAGGAGAATCATTATTATTATTAAAGGAGATCACCTGCGCATCTTGAAAAATAAGCAGACTGGGCATCTCCAGTAATAGATGCAATGCTGATCTTAGCAACCATGACTCAGCCAAGGCAGAAGGTGCTCTACCGGCCCATCCACCCAAAGGAGTGCCAAGATATCACAGCAGCAATATTAAAAAAAAAAAAAAAAAAAAGGCCAAACTGGTGCCACTTCATTCATTCTAGGGCAGAATATGTCACTCCAAGAGAGGGAGAAAAGAATGAGCATACTGAGTGAAAACTCAACTCAGATCAAGGTTATTCTTTCTTTTTTTTTTCCCCTCTAGTACCTCTATCACTGCCTATGCGGTTGAAGATCTTAAAGAATCAGTCCCCAGGAGCTCAAACCTGAAACTCTTACTCAAGATGTGGACATGATCTCCCGGTCAAGTTTTCCATCTCTCACATCTTGGTGGGGATGTGACTGATGGACTCATTGTCCCCATGCGTCCTCTGAGGTTCCTGCTGCACAAAGACATGTGCAGCTCAACACAAAGCCATCCTACTTGAGGAGTTATTTGAAATCCTGGGCAAGAAAGTCAAATTAGCCCCTGTAACAGTGCTTATTTACAGTCAGTAAGGTAACCTTTACAGGCATTGTGTTTTGGAAATGCATCATCAGGGTGCTTCAGAAATATCTGACAAAGCAGAATTTTCTCTCATGAGAAATATTACAAGAGGCTCTGTCTTTCATTCGTCTATTAAACTCCCTGGTGTAGAGTGCCCAGAAACATGGCATTTCAAGGAATATTCAGGGGACAAAGACATCTACACATTATGTCCCAGAATCTTGGACTGCAAAAATCTCATAAAAGGACAGAGACAGGATGAGTTAGATTATCAGGCCAAGTAGGTCAGGACCAGTATTTATTCTCAGGCCAGTACAACACAGCACATTGAGAAAGCTTCCAAGAGGCATAAACTGAAAGGGATGTTTGAGACAATGGATGCCCTAATTGGATGCCCATTCTCACAGCTTCCCTCAATTAGGGAGACTCATGGATAATTCTGCCAAGATATTGATGGACAATGTAAGCATTGGCTGGAAAACTTCTACAATTTAATGAACCAAACTCTACACAGTTGTGAATTACATCTGATCCAAAAATAAATACAGCAGAAAACAGTCCGGTGGTAGCTAAGTCAAAAAGTTACAAAATGATTAATCACTGAATCTTAATAAACTTTCACCAGGGATACTACAATGCAGAGCTCTTGATTTCATATGTTGGCTTCATCAAGTTTACCCAAACCTTTGAATATTTGTTATGTTCCAGAAGACTGGAAAAAGCATCTGTGTTATCCCCTCAAATTAAGAAAAGGGAAAGCCACCATTTGCTCCAATTAGAGAGGAGTAATTCCACTGGTAGTCTCATGAAGTGTCTTACAATACAAATCCTGAGCCAACTGTAACCTTACCACAGCTCTGAAATGAGAGGTAACTAATATGTTTCCTGCACAGGTCAATCCACATAGGCCATACACTTTATGAAACACTTGCTGAAGGCAGATAGAAGAGCAATAGTATATTAATATGGGATCCACACACCCTGTAGGTGTTTAATCCTCTGCATTGGTTAACTGCATGTCCTCCTATGCCTTTACAATGCAACTGGGGGATGCATGTAGCATATTAATGCCTTTGAGGACAGATTTACTCACCGTCCAGGCTGTTAGTCTGGAGCTGTTTCTGTCATACTTGCCTTCAAACACCTGGAGAAAACTCTTGGAAGGCCATGTACTCTTCGATGCACCCAAGGACACCACACTTGCTGGGACTATGCTCCAGAAACTTTCCTTCTTCTCTTTGACCTTTAAGTGACATCTTATTATAAAATCATCTCAGGACCTGGTTTTGCCTACAGATCCCATCTTCCTCTTGCAGCAGGAAATCTACAGGGACAATTTGGGTACACTACTAGGGTTTGGGGCAGACAATTTCTTAAGCGTCAAGAAAAGACAACTAAGGAAAAATAGAGATATAGACCCTGTGTCCAGTGGTCCACTTCAGTGGAAATGTTAGCTGTCAGTTGCATTGTGAACTGGACGATAGTGGAATCAGAAATGCATAGACATATCTCTCCACCATAGTTAACCAATATTTTACAGACTAAGACCAAATTGGAAGCAAAAGAACTTATAGTGCGAGTAGTTGTGTTGACAGAAACTCAAGTATGAGGCTAAAGGGGAGAAAAAGTTAGAGAACTTCCAGAGTCCAAAACAACAGCAAACTCATATTCAAAAGTCTCTTACTCATTGCAGACATTCCCAAAAGCAATTCCCAAAACAGAATAGTTTTATGTCGGTTAAGAATAGTCAAGTCCTTTGCTTCATAAAAGAAATGGGAAGGTTAACTCAGCAGCATCATTTAAACTTGCTCTCAAATGTTTGTTAGGTAGACATTGAATAAAAGGATCTATAAGCACAAAGCCTAGTGTAATGGTCCTGTTCCTATGATGTCTCCACATAAAAACACAGATTCACATGGATTTAACAATGCTATGTTGAATACACCTTTGCAAGAATTTCTGTCAGTCGGCAGCATCCTTTGACCTCTGAAACTGGCTGCATGGCACATCACCATGAGGCCCAAGTGGCAAGAAGCGAAAAAGAAGGTTTGGGTTTTCCAAAGGGGGACAGCAATACTCCGACACTTAGCATTCTCATTTGCATTGTTGCTTCATCTCATGTGTGCATACATGCATTTAAAAAAAAAAAAAAAAAGGAAAGTCACTGCCCTGACTCCTGGAAAACCTGACTAATGGGCAGTGATGTGGTTGCAGACTGCTGAGAGCAGCACCAAGACACACATTCCCCTGGGTGCACCATGAGCAGCCTCATACTGCTAGAAGAGTTGACCAGAAAGAGGACACGGCCAGGGACCTGGGGAGCATTTGTTTAAACAAGAACACCCAGGGAGCACTAATTAGCAAGCTAGCCAAATGGGAGGAGAGGGAGTCTTCAAGGTGGTGCCTGCGTTCAGTGCCCCAGCGGACCTGGCCAGCAGCGCAGCAGTCAGAATGAATTGAGAAGACAAAGCTGGAGGAGTCCCCAGAAACCACAGTTCCCGCAGCTGGCACGAGGTCTAGGTCCATCTTTGCCCTGGGTTATAGAGAGAAGGAGATATCATACCAAGAGCACCAGTGCCGCAGCAGGCACAGGCTGCATGTGCTGTAAACAAAGAGGACAAAACAAGATGAGCTGACAGGCAAGATGCCATGAGGTATCCCAAAATATACATACATACATATATATACATATATACACACACACACACACACACATATATGTGGTTTGTACCTATGCTGACATTTCCCTTGGTGCAAACATAGTCCTTTGGAACAAAGGGGCTGTGTAATTAATATTTGAACTCTGCTAATATGACAGATCTTGAACTTATTTATTAACATTTAATTGGGACAGAACTGAACATCATCAAGTATTTTAAACTACAAAAAAAAAGTATGCAGTTGGGCAGTATGATTTAAAAAAAATTAGGAGTGCTCAGGAAACAAGGAACTTCTGGCAGACATTTCACCCACACTTTCTCCTTCTTTCCAGGAGTTCATGAATTTGGAGATTTTTTTGTAGATGTGGCTAGAAGTTGGTGTAAAATATTCCTTCCTGTATATAGTACATTCACCTGGCCTACTAAGTCTCCATTCTTCGCTGCTGATATTGCATAAGGGTCTCCTAAGGCAAATGAGATTATTACTATGCCAGGCTGGATGATGTACAACCCTACAAGACCCAAATCCAGTCAAGTTCTTAGTTATGGACTAACAAAACACATGAATAGTCCCATGAACCAAAGTTTGTGAACTTAATAATAGGTTACAAGATGTGCCTTAAGGCCCTAAAGAGTCTTTAAGAAGGCTGTGCAATGATATCTGAAGAAAATGCTAACACAAAGTTACAAATTTACATAAAAAACTTCGTATTTATATAAAATGCTTGCCAGTGAATGTATTTATTTCAATGCACAGATTCACACAGACACAGCACTGCGATTCAGTTAAAAAAAAAACTCCACTATTTTCAACAAAATAAAAAACGGTTGCAGATAATGAAGGATATATTCACATTTTTAATCCAAATGAACGCTTTTTATTCTTCCCTTGTCTAGTTCTTATGCTAAGTGTCCTTATCATATGATCACAGAAATGCTTTTCTTACTCAACATTGCTTTAAATTGTTAGTATATCATTTTTTTAAGTCTCTTACAAATTTTATAAGGCTGCGTGCACTTAGCAGGGCTCCATTTTCACATGTGTCTCTCCTCCATAAAAGCTTATTTTAAATATAGATACAAGCCAAAGGAAAATGATTACAAAGAGTACTATCATTAGTTTAGTACAATCAGAACAATGTGTACATGAGTTTATACTACAGAGGAGCTCATATTTGAATAACACATGCATATTGTCCTCAGACAAGGAAAAAAAAACTCCAACCAACCATAGAAGCCAAGTCACGAAATTTAATTAGGAAGATAAGAGGGTATTTTTTTTTAGGTTACGGAAAAAGATAATTTTAGGCAGGGAATTAGCATCTTCTAATAATCTTAGACAAAAATGATTTTGTTTTGCTTTGGTTTGCAAATTAGCTCATGATTAAAGTATCTCTTTAGTTGAGCTTCATTGTCTTTTTGTGCCTATTTTCTGAATGCAACCCTGGCCTGAATACTCTTGTAGCTCAAGTACAAGATTTGAGAGCATGAGAGGAACAATTATTATAAAGTGAAGTACTTACAGTTTTACTGCAAAATCAATGAACTTTCAAGTGATTTTTATCATATTTTGCAGCTGTTCTGTTTGCTTAGAATTATGTTTATCACATCAACAACTGTAGTACTTTTAAAGGATGCTTTCTCTAGAAACTTCCTCCACCTTTATTTCCTTGCACCACCCAGTGTGGGGAATACTGCTTTTTATCTCGTGATTCTTTCATGTCACTGAAATGATCTTTCTCCACACTGAAGCCAGTAACTTTACTTGGGCCCCTGCTCTGCTCCCTCTCATGTTCCTTAAAAAAAGTCCCCCTCTGTGCAGATTAATTCACAGTTTTAGCAGTGCAGTTGTTTGTAACCATTCACAACACTTATTACCTGTATGAATGATCTCACATGCTCAGGAGTCCACATGATGCAACAGGAGCCTCTCACACAGCCAGAGGTACCATTCCTCCCACATCCAACACCATTGGCATCACTGGGAAATACCCCCTGACTGCAGTTCATCTTATTCCCAGATAAGTCTGCTTCTAAATCCATCTTTCACCTCAAGAAAAGCAATCTTCTTCCCCAAAGGGGATTGCGGAAGTCAGGCCCCTGAAGAAACCATCTGTTTGGTCGCATTTCCCGAACTTGACCTCTTCAGGCTCCAAGCTGCATGTTCCAAGCAATATTCACTCTGTACTTCCTGCTCCTTCATAACACTATGAACTCTGCAGGCTATTAACAGTCCTACAAACCTTCCTCCCTCAAAAGATCTCCACCAGCAATCTCTTGGCCTCTAATAAGGCCACCAGTATCACTATCCTGGTATTCTGCTGCAACTGCCCCTCACATGCATTTGCTGAACACATATCCTCTCACTTCAGATTATTTACAATCCAGGTTGCAACTAGATATCACAGGGGCAAAGCAAACACGTGGGTAGGGAGAAGCTGAGCAAGAATGAGGCGACAATAAAAACCAAACAAACAAAATAAACGCAAAATATGTATCACCTGGCATGGTCTTGTAGGCACTGCAGCAGAAGAGAGTTTATTCATGGTGCTATGCCCAGCAGCACTGTATAATAAAATTATATTTCATACATCTACCAGTACATAAAATTAATGCAGCTGTGTAATTCTTATTACACTTCCTTGTGTAATTCCATATCACTCCTATTTCCTTTCTGTTTAAATCAATAGAAATTTAATTTTACTTAACTGCTTACTGATCACCAGTAAAACCTTTGCCTTTTTAACATGACTTATTTGTTTTATCAGAGCAAATACAAAGCTGTATTCATGCTGTTTCAGAATGCAAGTAATTGGCACTCACCTCTACTTCTAAATCACTTTCACTGCCCTTCCAGACCACGTCTCACCCAAACGCAGACTGTGCAAGTCTGACAGTGCACCATCCCAATGCTCAAATACAGGTTGGAATGTGATTAAACTAGTGCCAGCTGTGCTACCTGGCCAGCTAGGTACCCTGCACTATGGCAAACAAAGTGAAACCACATCAGCTAAAACACACGTGAAAGCAGTAACCGCAGCCCGGCAAATGATCATATGTCTGAGTCCGAGAGGAGAGAGAGACTTTACATACATAGCATATGAAAACTCCTATAAACTACATTAAGCTGAGAAAAAAAAATATTATTTTGGGAAGTTTATTTCCATCAACACCAGCATAGGGGCATTTATTTAATGGCTCAGACCCTGAAGCTCTTGAAACATCTATCACTTGTCTTCTAGTTCAAAAGGATGATAGCATTTCCCTTATACCTCTCCCTCGTGGCTGGATAATTGGTCTTTATTTAAATTTACCCAGTTACAGCCTTGAAATCAATTTTATTTTCCAATCTTTTGCTGTATTTCACCTAGCATTTTGTATTTTCTTTCTTTTTCTCTCTCTCTTTCAGAACAATTCTTAGTTGAATTTAACACGTGACAAACCTAGACAGGAATATAAAACATCCTAGTGGCTTGTTTCTACAGTACAAATGATATCAAACAGGATACAAAGAAGTCTGAATCCTTGGAATGCAGATCTCACTATTCCAAATGTGTAAAAAAGAAAAAAAAAAAAGGTTATAATTACAAATTATACAATAATATAGGAACTTCTACAAAGGTGCCCATTTTGATGAAAATAGAGAAAATATGTTTTTTGATGAAAATAGGGAAATATATGTACATGGATCGTGGTGACAATTTCACCAAAAAAAAATCACAACAAAAACTTTAAAATTTTCATTTGGAATATTTTAATTTATGAATTGCTTAACTTTAGATTTTTATTTCAAGTCCTTTTTATGTTATTTTAACTCATTTATATTCACTCTACTATGTCAATACTTAGAATCTACTACTAGATATCGAATTATGCTGGGAGATTTTTGTATTTTACTGTAAAAATGTTGTGACAGTTGCTACTTAATCCTTCCTGAACAGACTCTTCTTTTCTACTGCTTGAGTGCCTTAACATTATTTGGCACTAACACAGATCATCTCTTTAACAATTCTTACAAAGAAAAGTTATAGTACTTCAATATTTATGCTATTTCAGATTAGTAGAAACACTGGGTATGTCACAAAAAATATAAAGGTATATGGAAAATGAAATTTTTCCTTCTGACAATGATTCTAAATGAAAGTAAAATGTACTGTGAAAATCAGACATTGGCGGCATTTGGTAAACTTAATAGATTTTAGCAAGAGACAAGGACTACTGTTAGCACTTACTTTCATTTCTTACATACCATCTGAACTTCTATTATTTCCTGTTTTGAATCCAAAAGCCATGATTAAACTGGAGCACATCTTACAGCACAACCTGCAATATTTTCCAGTGGCAGAGAAACTACTTCAGCCCTTGCGTTGTTCCAGCAGTTAATTATCCTCCCTGATAAAAATGCATCTTATACTTAGTCTAAATTTGTCAAGCTTCGCTTTTCATCCCTGGACTTTTTTTTTAGATCTTTTTGTCAGTGCTGGAATTTTTTTCCCTCCTGCAGGTGTTTTTATCACTCTTAAACTTCTCTTTGATTAGCAAAATATGTGGAGAGCCTTGACTTCTGCATTCCAAAGCAGGTTTCCATTCAGGCGATTGCTTCTGTCACTCTTCCTCAAACCCTTTTTCCTCTTTCTCCTCTTTCCTAAAGCTTCTTGGAAGTGCAGCCCCCAAACCAGACACAGTGGTAATCGCTCCCTCTTAAAGCCTTTGCCTTTTTCAACATCCAAGGGCTACTCTTCTTGCCACTCTGTTGCCTGCTTGACCATCTGTATCCACAATTTCTTTGCTGGGGCTTCAGACAATTCCCAGTCTCAGGTAACACGATTTTGGTCACTAGAAGAGGCAGATAAAAAGAAATGGAAGGAAAGAGAGGCAAGTCTGCGTGCTTAATTTCCACTGCTGCCCTCAACTTAGCTGTGAACAGGTGCAGTTTTCTTCAGCTTTGAGGCTTATTTCCTTAATACCGATGATGATGCCATGGAAGGAGCCAGAACGGACCTGCATCTCCTCAAGCAGGCCAGCATCTCAACCATCCCCTAAGCCTATTTTAGATAAATATTATAAAGCATGTGATCAAAGTCAGTAGGAAAATACTAGATATAGGCAGTGTATGGCTCTTGTAATGAGGGCACAAAACTTGGGAAAGCCTCTTATCTGGCACAAATTCTAGAATGAAGTGCTTTTTTGAGCATGTTGCAGCACAATAGCTTTAAAGAACATTAAGGAAGAAAATGACAATGAAAGCAGTTGCCTTTGCAACATTACCTGCTCTCAGCTGAGCTAATACCCTCTGTGGTTTTGCAAAGCATTAGTCAAGAAAAAATCCAACAGCAAGTAAAGAGCCCTCAGGGTCTGGGCCAGAAATTCGTACTAAAACAGCATTATAAGTCTCTCTACAGAAGCTTTTAGAAAACAGGAAAGTATTCAAGTTACTTACAACTTTAATGGATTGTTTGTCCTTTCTAAGAAATAGATTGCAGCGATGAAAGAAAGCCCTGCAAAAGCTGGTACCTCAGGTCTCTCTGACTGCGAGTTTGGTTTGCATCCCCCAGAGGTGCTGTTGCTAGCCTGGATGCAAACTCAGAACTGAACCAACACCTTCATGGGATGCCAGGGGATGTAGCAAGACAACCTCTGGGAGCAGTCTTGAAAATCTACATCCTCTTCAAACGACTTGTATATATTGTAGAATCAGTGATTCTTTTTATGTGAATGTACACCAGTTTTGTCATTCACAAGCATTTGAATATCTTGAATCAGGTCCCCTTGTATAATAAGATTTCCTTAAAATTCATGAGAGCCTTTACAGTTGATATATTTGAAGATGAACTAATGCATATAATGAATATTTTTTTAGATCCTCAAGGCCTGTACAACAAATTAAATAAAGTATCACATGAACTTTCATGCTTAAACTATTTTGTGTCACCCTGATTATACACAAAGGTGCTGGATCTTCTTTACTCATCATGGAAGATGGTGGCGAACTATGATTGTGGATATTTGAAATGTTAAGGAAGGCAAATTCTAGGTTAGTAATACGTTTGTGCTATATGGCATAAATGCCTTAGGAGATGGGAAATTACTACTGTTTTCTGGCAATTACAGCCTACCCAAAGGACAATACTTCTGAAAGCACAATGTTTAGCGCAGTCATAAAACACATCTTAAAAGCTCAAACCCCTGAGTTTCAGCGCTTAAAAAAAGATGGCAGCTTGACAGACTGACAGTGGTGGTGTCAGCTCTCCTAGCACTTCTGCCAAAGCACCTCAACCTTGACCTGAGGAGGAAAACACTGAGGGTTTGACTGCAATTTCGTGCCCATTTGCTCTGGCATCTCTGCTGAGATTGCCAACAAGGGGGCCAATTAGCGCCTGCTAGTGAGGATCTTTCTCTTTGCCATGTGGAATGACACCTGTCCACTGGAATGGAGATGTGCTAATCCACTGGATGCCAGCACCTGGACAGCCACTGCAAGTATTGCCCCTCTTGGGCACTCCAGAAATGCAGCAGCTTTTAGTCATTGCGCCAGCAGGACAAGACACATCTTGCTTTCCCCACAAGTAGCCCTTTCTTTGTTATAACAGCAATCTTGTGTTAAAGATTTCACTTAAAAGGTAATTCTTAATATTCAAGCTCCTGTAGCCCCAAGTGTGTTTTTGCTGAGCAATCGATTAAGAAGTCATCAGAAAACTGCACCAAGGCAGAAGGAGATGAAGAGAGACAGCTTCAGCCCTTTCTCTTGAAAGAGGGAAAATGCTATTCCCCCTGCTGGGCTCTTCTCCTCCTAGGTGCTCCCAAGCACACAAGAGATAAATGGCAAATTTCTCAGGCTTTTCTTTGTTCTTCACTACAACAGCGTCTGCTCCATCTTTTTGTAGAAGAACAAGTATTAGGAAGAAGGCTGTCCCCTCGGTAGGAGGTGGATGAGTTTTAAGCACTCTGGTTCAAGACATGCGACATCGTGCCAGAAGGCCATCAACTAGTCTAGTGGCCAAGAGGAGTAACTGTCACTGTAATATGCATAGACATAGGTCTCTTGAACCTAGACACTATGAAAGTCATCATACCTTAATTAAACATCTAGCAGTTCTGTTGGACTGCGTGCCCATTTGTACTGTAAGCTGTTTAAATATTCCTCAATGGGACCTCAATTCCTCAATTGCTTACCCATTTAATTAAAACAATTATTAATAAATTTTAATTATTGATAAAATTATTAGTAAATAAAAGCAATTGTTTTTCATAAATCCCAATTTATTCAGCTTCATTTTGCCAGACGTGTAAAAAATAAATGTAAAAGCCATTATTTTTCGAATCAGACATCACCCTCTAGTTCATCTGTCACCAAGTCAGGCTTGCTAACGTCTCTAAGGATGTCATCTGCCTAGAGTTTTCTGTCACTCTTTGTCATTCCAGGTGCACTTCTTGACAATTTTTTTAGATGCTTGTCCAGAGTCTCCTCCAGGAATCTAGAAGGACCATGAAGATTGCATCAAGGACTTGATTAAACAACAGATAACATGCATACCCAGCATACTAACCTCATTTGCAAGCTCTCACAGAAAAAGATTGACAGCTGATGCCCTAAGCAAAACTGCTGTTTATAAAGTCCTTTTCAGTCCAGCTACATTAGTCTCTCCACATAGCAGAAGTCAGTAAACTGCTATCAAAACCAAGCTTGTGACTGGTAATACTGAACTCTTCATTACCTCAAGTGTTGCTGCAAGTAATAGCATGAGTTTGGATGCTACCATTCAATATCTAGGCTTGTTATTATAAATATTCAGCTTATGTCATGATGACAACAAACAGCTTTGCAGCCAAGCTGAAAAGGGTGAACTGCAAATAGGCCTAGGTTAGGGTGCAGACAGTGCCCTATTTATATGAAGTGACTTTGTAGTCTGGCACTGGGACACAGTTTGGTGGAATACCCTGCATTCTGCCAGACAAAAGCGATTGCTTGTTAGCAGAAGCTATTCTGAGAAAACAGAAAAATTGGATCATGCAGGGAAGAACTCTCCTGTCACATGATGGTTTTCTTTTGGTCTTGTCTCAGATTTCTAATACTTTAGTAAGATTCAAACCTCATCAGAGTTTTGTTTGTTTTAATCTTGTAAACAGTTTATTGAATTGGAGAAGACACCACAGAGTAACTGTAACATTACAGTTCATGTGGCTCATAGGAATAGAGATTTGTCCTGGCCTCTTCTCCTAAAAACTGACTTCCCTCCCCTCAAGAGGTAGCTGCATGAGGCACTGGCTGTGCTTTGCACCAGCATCTATCAGCAGCAGAACTACTAATCGCTCACCAAGGTTGTGCTGCCTGGAGTCACAGCACACCCTTCGGGCTCCCTTATCCGCTTCATATTTCATAGCAATTAACCAAAAGTTGCTAAAGGTAAAAATAAATAAGGGAAAAAATTACTTCCCAGCACTGTGAATATGTTGATTCACATGAGCTCGGCACAGAGAGTTAAGCAAAGAGCACAGGACAGCGCAGCACGTCTGTGGTCCAACAGGGAGCTGAACCTTTCTATCAGTGGGATGCATTTGGAAAGCCAGAGGGAACAGATCACATACAGGGGAAATATTGATAACCAATAGGGAGCAGAACTAATAGAAATCAGTGCCAGAAGAGACGAGAATGAACAACTAGCCTTGCCTCATTAGCAAACAATTAAAATGCCCATCCATAATGCTCATTCATAAAAAGTGAGCAAAATTAATTTTCTGGAGGATTGGAGGCAGGGGAAAGGAAACAGTGGGGGGGGTGGTTTTTTTTTTTAGGGAAAGGCAAGCACTCATACAGGACTGCAATGAACCGAGTAGAACTGGTCAATCCTATTTCAGCAAGAAGGTCTCCTGATAGCACGCATATGCTTGAGAACAAAATTTAGACCTGAAACTGAAATCTTCCTGCATCACCCTGCTTAAGAAAGAAGAGCAGTGGGTTCTAAGGGTAACCATTAAAAAAAATTCTTAAAATATTCTCCTTTCCATTCTCGTTAGCAATTCCTTCTTCAACCTATTGCCTCCAATAAGGAGGTTATTTCTGTCTGATCAGTTGCATTTCATGGTGTGAACTGTTGAAGCTGTACTGGCTTTCTCATTTACAGGTTTCCTTCTTCTGGTTCACTAAAGTTACATCAGTTCTGTGAACTGCTACTCTGAACTACAATCAGGATAATTTCCCTTTAGCTTCTAGATAACTTGGAACAGGCTCATGACAAATAGAAGCAACATCTAGAATTTACATACTTACATGAGGTTTAGACTAGAGTTTGGTTTGGTTTCATTAAACTGGTCCAACTAATTCCCTCTATAAACGGAATCACTAAAAGTCACAGGCAAGCTCTGATGAAGTTACCTGCAAGGGTTTAAAATATGTCATTCCCCTTCTTCTGGCCTTCTCTCTTTCCCATCCAAAGTTCCTGAACGTACATGAGACGTGCAGAGCAAGACGTGTGCCGCCCCTTAGCTATTGCAATTCACAGTGTGGTGGTTCTGATGAAAACAGACAGGCACAGGCACTAATGTGTAGGATATGCAGTGGCAGATGAAGGATGGGTACATCTTGCAGGTGAGTTATGAGACAAACATGGGGCCGAGGAATGGGACCTGCAGTACAACTTAATCCAGCAGAGCTCAGTAAGAATCTGAAATCAGCAATCTTTTAAAACTGATTAATTGTTCTTCTTTTTATTTAGCCTGCCAAACACGATGTCTACTGAGACTGGTCTAGCAGGAATCTTCCTT
>NW_010577252.1:45093-121404 GCF_000705375.1 Tinamus guttatus | reverse complement strand
GGCTTCTCTTGGAAAAGCGGCGCGTTTCCTCCTTTTGCACCTCTGGGAGCGACGCCCGCTCCGGAGCACGAGCAAAGGGATCTCCGTGCGCCACCGTTTCGGCAGCTTGTTCATAGCTGTGCCTTAAAAGCACCCGATGACTTGAGGGAGGCAGGGAAAAAGAAAGAAAAGGGAAGGAGGAAAAAAAAAAAAAAAGCGCCCTTGGTGTCTTTTAAATGAAAGACATCTGCAACATCGTGGCAGCCTGCAGTCTCTTTTTATCCCCGTGCAGCCAGCAAACTCCGGGGGAGCCGGGGACTAGGAGCATCTCCCGCGCTCGTGGAAGCAGCAAGCGGCGGCTCTGCCCGCGCCCCGCGCAGGCGGTTGGAAACGCCGGGATCGGGACAGCAGCCCCGACCTCGCTGCGCCTTCCCGCGGCTGCCCTCCCATCCCCCCAAAACATTTTCCTCCTCTCTCCTCCATTTCAGCCCCAGCATCTTCTTCCGAAGTCCTCGGAAGCGACTCCACCCGTTTCTCTCCGGCTTATTTATTTATTTATTTGTTTGTTTGTTTGTTTATCTTAAAACTGTGAGAACAGCTGCGAGGTTAGAGCCTTGATCTCCATAAGAGCTCGAAATCATCGAGCTGCAGATTACAGATGAGGAGCGAAGCACATGGTAACCAGGGGCTTTAAATATACCCCAGTCCCCCGGAAAAAAAAAAAAAAAAAAAAAAAAAAAAAGTAAATCGAGTGGATTTCACATTATTTTTCACTTCGGGGGCCAAATCCTGCTCTCCTTTACCTCAGAATCCAGCTGACTTCAAAGGGAGAGAGCGATGTAACCTAGGGGAAAATTGGCGCCACGCATGGCATTCGTTCTCCTTAAAAGCTTGAAAGCTGACTGCAGCTGACTCAAACCGTTTAAAAGGGGTTGGACAGATCCCGGGGGAGAGGGAGAGGGCGGCAAAGCAAGCGAAAAAAAAAAAAGAGAGAGAGAGAGATTGAGATCCCGTGCCATGCGGAGGTGAGGGAGCTTTGGAAAGCATCTTTCTTCGGGGGCCGATTCCCTGCGCGTGGTTACTACGGCTGCTCGCTGATGTTGCCGCTATGTTCCAGGAGATGCAGAATCCTCCGGCCCGGCTGCCGGAGGGTGTCGCGTGTGATGGGAGACGTTTCGTGGGCAGAGGTGGCGTGAAGGAACCCCGGGAGCTCCCCGGGGGAGGCCCGGAGGCGGCTTCCCAGTCATGGTGCCGGCCGGGCTCCTCCAGGACAGCGGCTTTGCCTCCCCCGCGCACCCTCCTCCTCCTCCCTCATATTCCTTCCCCTCCTGAGATCACAAGTTGCGGAGCCCAAGCATCTATGTGAGGATTCCAGTTAAATTGCAAGAAGCTCGTTGCTTAAAAATAAACTGACTGGAAAAAAATCATATATATACATATATATAAAAAAGGATAAAAAAAAGTTAAAAAAATAAGGGAGAGAGAATTGGGAGAGACCCGAGAAGAAGACGGCAAAGCGTCCTGGAAAAGGTGGTGGCTGCTGCTCCCGCAGCGAGCTCTGCGGCTGCTGCCCTGCATGCCAGATACCAGTAGCCCCCCAGGGCCACTGCGAGCCTGGGGGTCCCCCTTGCATCTCCCACCCGCCCCTTACCTCTGTGCAAATAAAGTGGGAATACGAGCGACGGTGTCCCTTGCAAATGCCCAAGAATCCCCATCCCTCTCTCCCCATTCCTACTTTTTTTTTTTTTTTTTTTATCATGTAATGATGAAAGTCATGACAGAGAAAATGTGTGTGGGGGAGTTGTTTGTTTGTTTTATCTGGGGATCTGTTTTGGGTCTCTCTTCATTCCCAGAAAACATTACAACAGCGAAGTGCATTTGGAGACTCAATAGAAAGAAATCCTTGCTACCTGGGATTGGACTAAACGATTCGGGTGTGGGTTGTTCTTATCCTCTGCACATCCCCACACTCCCGATGGCCAGGAAAATGGGAAGGATTTGGGTGTGGGTTGTTGTTCTCCTCTCCTCTCCACACTCCCGATAGTCAGGAAAATGGAAAGGCGTCTGTATGGAAACGGGAGCGCAGTGTTTTAGCGAGGCTCTACTCGGAGGAGCCAGCTGAGGGGAAAGGAAAGGGAAATAAGGGAATAAGGGAATGGGGGAAAGGAGGAGAGGGAAACGCTTCCTCGAGTAGACGATAGCCACGGCAAGAAGGGAAGCTCTGTGAAACACGCAGAGGGCTGGAGGCTGTGACCATTACAGGTGTCCAAATGGCTCGGGGTTTCCACAGACCTCCTGTTTTCTTCGCCAAGGCTTCACCTGGTCATTCCTTTCAGGTTGAAAGGGGGAAGTTTTTTACTACTTTATATCCATGCGGGATGAGGTGAAAGCGAAACACACCGAAAAATGAGGGCACCGGCGCCTGCCCCTCGGAAACCTCCTCCCGCAGCCACGAAATACCGACCTGACCCGCGCAGACGAGAAAAGTGTTGAAGAAAGGACATCCTGCCATTCACTCGAAATCCCTTTTCCAGAAATGCGGGAAATTGAGAGCTATATTTTTTTTTTTAGGGGGCGGGGGGAAAGAGTGGAGGGGGAGTTGGTTGTGCAGCTGCAAAGGAGCTTTTTCTTTTTTAATGAGTCTGGTCAGACTCGTTTCTTAGTGTCCAAACGTGCTGGATGTGCTGGGGATTCCCGCAGCGAGGCTGCAGAAAGGGCCAGACCCAGGTGCCCTTTAACGAGGTTTATGTAAAAAGGGAGGGGTTTTGTGCACCTGAGAAAAACAAGCAAACAAATCGGACTCCCCAGGCAGGGCAGCCTTCAAGTTTTCCACTTGGAGGGGGGATGCTTAATTGACACTGTTTTGGTATGACTTTATTAAAACCTGCCACCTGTATTATCACTGAAGACATAGCACCGCATTTACATTCGGCAATTTAATGCTAGTACTGCAGTGGCAGAGGAAGAAACTCGGTGGTCTCATTCTGTCCCTTAAAGAACTATATGTAGCGAAAGTGATGGTGTCGTTTCCCATTTCGCTGAGCCCGAGCCTGGAGCCTTTCCCAGGCAAGACTCGGGGGAAGCTGACCGAGGCGCTCCCAGGTTTTGTCTGCAAAATCCAGCCAAAGCAAAAGGACAACGACTCTCTTGCCGTTCCTGCAGTTTGGCCCTTTGGCAGCACCTCAGCTCTTTGGGAGGCTTCTTGAACGACACCTGCACGGAGAGAAATGCAGATTTCAGGCGCCTCAAAGACCTCCTGCGGGGGAAAGAAACAAGTTAGGAAAGGGGGTCCTCTGCCCCTCTGCTCGGCTTAGGAAAGCAGGATTGCTTTCAGAGCCGGGAGAGCTTTGATGATTTACCTCTTGCAACACTTGCAACACGTAATGGCTCTTCTTAAACCGTCTAACGTTTCTTTCAACACAAAATGGAATGAGATAATATTTAGTGTGTGGATTTAATCTTAGCCCCATAGGAAATCTCCGCAGAGATGCTCTATAAAAGCAGATTAATCTCTTATCTTGATCTAGTTCAAATTATAAAGAATCCTACTTACATATGTGCTATAAAAACAAATCCTACAGGAATCTAATCTATGCTTTATCTGGATGCTATTATAGTCCTTTATCAAGTTTAGAAAGGATTTGAAAGTTGGGCCATGGGACTCAGAGCCCCATACAGCCTGGCACTGTCACAAGGTAGAGCTCCTAGAGATGCTTCCCACATCCGACTTTTACTTCACACTTCATAAAAAGAGTCAGGTCCCGTTTTCCATGTTGGAATACTGACCAGAGACCCGCGCTCCTTGCCTGCCTTCAGTCGGAGACAGAAATGTCTGTCCCGGGCACCTCCACAGGGAACAAACCTGGTGGCCGAAGTAGCCGGGATGGATTTCTCGCTTCGGCAGCTGAATGTTCTCTTTGAAATCCAAATCCTCCCTCCGCCTATTTATCCTGTCTAATAAGTTAGTTAGAGATACACGGGAAGCAGGACACAAGCACCATGCTTCATATCAAACAAACAGATACCTAACAGAAAATAAATAAATAAATAAATAAATAAATAATCTCACTAGCACTTTACTGTTGCTGTTGTTGTGATGATGATGATGATCCCCCGAATAGGTTTATTAACTTTAGGAGCCTCCCAAAGGAATTAAGTTGATTCCTTTTTTAACCTACAGTCCCTTCTTGCTCTACTGTAGGGAACCATCCCCGTCCTTCTTTTAGAGAATTGAGCATTAATGCACTTTTTTTGCTGTTTGTTTAAACAGTTAACCAAAAGAAAAGCTCTCCTTTGCAAGCTAGCGCCGTCTTCTCTGCTGACAGTTTGATTAATATTAGACCAATTTCGGATATATGCGGGCTGCATTGCCGGAGCGCCCCCGAGGCTCCGCAGGTATCGAGGGGCCTGGAGAGCGTGTGTGGGGGCTCCCTTGTCATCGCAGATGAATTGATTCTTTTAAGGCAAGAAATATGGCTGAACATTCTGGTTTCTAAGCACGAAGTGAAAGGAAGGTGTGAGGCAGAAGGGACAGGGTCTAAGAAATAGATCCCTGTTCAGGTCGGAGGCACCAACAAACGGATGCATTGAGGCACTTTGACAGGGACTGCGGGTTTTCAAGACTGGCTCGTTTGAAAGACCAATTTTTTTTTTTTCCTATGCGATGTGTGCTAGATCCGATTAAATAATGTGTAATTCAACGATGCTGGAAGCCACAGAGCATTTTACTTTGGTTTTCCAGCACTCGGCTCTGTGCAATCTCAGCCTTATTTTGTCCTTTGCTGAGAGCTGCCTGTTTCGACATGCGCATTCAGGAACAGCCATCCCGTACTAACAGCCTAAAGACTCTGCCCTTCTTACCAGAAACGCCTAAATGAGTACAAAAAAAAAGAGGACTTAGTGGTTAACCGATATGCTGCTAATATTTCATCCACGGGCCTCCCCCCTCCTCCCTTCTTAAGACTTCAACTCTTGGAAAAACAACATATTTTAAGCTTTCCACACAAATATTGATATTGGCAAATAAAGCCAGCCCCCAGTCTAGGGTCAGAGACAGTCTTCTTTCTGTTTCTATGTCGTGCAATCAAAATTAATCCACTGTATTACAAATTGCTAAGGAGTATTTCACTTTTCCTGACAAACCGCGTACCTGGGATCTGTCACCGCGAGAGACCTTTTCCCTAGCACGTTTTTTGCGGTTTCTGTTTCTGGAGGGGATCAGAGGGCGAGCCGGGGGCGAGGGGGAGCGTTTCCCTTCCCAGCTTGAGCGTTCGCCCTCGGTGCCGAGGCGAAACGACGTTATCAACGAGCAGGGAGAAGACGGGGCAGGACAGGCGAGATGCCCTCTCCTCGCCGTCCCATCGCGACCCTGGAGCGCGGGGAACAGGCAGCGCATCCCCCCGAGCCGCCGGCAACGGGAGGCTTCGCACCAGGGCTAAATCATTTCAGCACCGCCTCATGAAGGCTCCGGTCCGAAAGACCCGCAGGGCCGAGATGCACCTTCCTGGGACTCAGCAACCGCCTCCGGCTTTAGCTGAATTCAAAAAGGAATAAAAACGGCACGACGACATTAAAATAATGTATAAAATGCAACTCTTTGCTACAGGGTTTTATTCGGGTAAAAATTCCTGCGAAATCAATGGGGCTGAGCCCGTAATGAAAAGTGAAGCCGTTGCTCGTAAAGAAGAAAACGAATTTATCTAACGTTGTTTTTCACCTCGAAAAAAGCTGATTTTTCTATGCTCTACCCAAGGTGACAGAGCTATTGCTTCCGTGCACTAACACTTATTTTAGTACCTCCACGTGCACTCGGTTTCACCAGGTCGCTTTTTTTTTTTTTTTTTTTTTTTTTTTTTTGTACAAGCTGCAAACCAAGAGTAAAAGAAGAAAGAAGAAAATAAGCCACCCGAAATCCAGAAATTACCAATTGGTTGAGCCTGTGTGGAAAGAAATTGCTTTCTTCTCTCCCATCGCTTGCCCAGTGCAACATCTACAGAGCTTATTTTCCGTGGATCGCCTTCTTTTCCCCACACCTCCACATTAAGGTCATTGCTTAAAGAAAAATTACCCGAGAACTGGATTAAATCACGAAAGATAATCACGAATGATAAGTAACCTATTAGGCAAACCGAAGTGGAATTTATGCATTCTTGAAGTGAATAATCTCTTGAATCTGCTACCTGCGGTGCTGGTGGCAGAAAGCAGGAAGGAGCACCTCGTATATAGGTATATAATAATAGCACATCCGCAAGAAAAAAAATAGTATTTTTTCCTTATATTCCATTTTTAAAATTGTGAGTCACAATAATAGAATATTTTCACGAAAAGAGAGGTGTTTCTGCTTGTTGTTTAGTAGAAATTTAACTAAATAGCAATAGCAATCTCTCCTAAAAAGCTTCTTCTGCACGGATACTGCTGGATAAGGAGCTCGGGCGCCTTGGCTGTGGCTCAGCTAATGCTGTCACTTATTGGTGCTGAGGCTCAGACCCCAAAAACCCCCAAAAAAAAAAAAAAAAAAAAAAAAAAAAAAAAGCTAATCCCATAAATGAATTCCAACAGAAAACCCCACCCTCAGCTGTTAACAAACATTTCTGATCACACCTAACCCTTGCCAAATCGGCATCGGCTGTTAAACATGTTAAATGCTCTTGGCTCTCTCTTATTTTTAAGGAGATGGGCACTGCATTTCAGCCAGAGCTCAGCAGCTCAGTTAGATCTATCTGTTAGAGAGGATTCTTTAATATTTAGATGGAAAAAAAGTCACTAATTTCAAACATCCATCAACCATTGTTTTCAAAACAATTGAAAATTTATTTTGTCAGTAGAAAGATCTATGAAGGAATTCCATCCTATGCTGACATAAGAAAATCTATTTGTCCATCTGCTCTGTAAACAAGAAAGTAGTTTAAAATGCCATTCATTTCCATTTCCTGCAAGGACAATCAGTCTGGGAAAATTAAACACTATTTCTATTTAATTCCCTTTGAACCACCAGTGTCTATCCATTGGACATCATGATTTTTCTTTTTTGAGATGATTTCTTTTCTGAGTTACTCACCTTCAACATGCCTTGGCATCTCCAAAGCATCCTGAGGCTGAGGAGAGCTGGTCAGCTCTTTCCTGCCCACCCGGAACCTTGAGAACCAGAGAATGAAGCAGGTCACCACAAGACCCATCTGCTGCTTGGGGGATCTATAGTTATTTGCAGGCCATACTTACGTCTATCTCACTAGGGACATATCTAGGGACATATGTAGGGACATATCATGTCTGTGAGTGAGAAGAGAGGGGCTTTCCCATTTCTTCCTTAGCCAGACCTATGTCCTGAAACCATCTCACAAATATCACACTGGCTCTTGGGAGGTCATTGTGGGCCAAGATTTCAATTTTCCCTGTAAGATCTTGCACATGGGAGAAGTCAGCGGTGATCCTGGTTTGTCTTCTTTCTACAGACTACCAGTTAGAGCCCCTAGGCTCAGCTAATGTCTTTGAAGGGTCTATAAAATGAAATAAGTTAATTTGTACTCATTTACTTTCATTTACTTTCATGTACTTTAAATTCATTTACTTTCATGTTCATTGTATAAAGAAACAAATCAAAATACAAAGATACAAAGTTGCTTTTTTTTTCTTTTTTTTCCCCCTCCTAACTAGCACAGCTAAGTACAAACAGCTTGGATCTCAGATGTGAAATCTGGCAACTCAATCATTTATAATGCAGTGGCGTTCCTTTCCTGCCTTTTTAGGGCTATCCAGTAATAACTACTTTTCATAAGGGTTTTTCTTATTACAGGGAAAAAAAAAAGCAAAAAGTTAAGGTATTGCAGTGTACCAGAATATTAGCCTGGCTTCCATTAATGCAAAAAGAAGTGATTTCAGTGTGTGTCAAAGAAAGAATGTACTTCCATAAATACATATTTCCTTGACCGTGATGATGTGACACTGTAATCAAATGTACATTAATCCAGCACATTCCTCACAGAGGGAGAAGTTGCTGCAGTGGGAGACCAGGCAGCACTTTGGCACCCAAGTGCCTGAGGCAGGATTTGGACTCTGCTCACGGAATATTTCGGAAACATGTAGGTTTTACATTCAGCGCGCTCCTCTCTAATCCCCGCAAGAGTTAGTAAATCATTATAAGCAATGGATAATAATCATTTGCTTCGGAGCCGAAACGCGACACCAGCTCAACTTGAATCAACACGGGGTTTCTATCCTCTTTGCACCAGAGCAACGTCTGCCCAACAGATACCTTCGCTATTTGGAGATCTCTTCGAACCCTAAGTCCCTTTGGACAACCTTCTTTTGCTTCATCAGGGCTACTGCTTAAAAAGCGCCTAAACACGCTAGGAGGAAAATCCGTCCGTTTTTCTGGTGAGAAACACATCAGCCATTGGCAGGTTTTGTCATTCTAATGAGGGTTATCTGAGCACCATTAACACCTCTTCTGCGTGCACCTCTTCAGAGTACACACACATGCACACACACACACACACACACACACACACACACACATATATTTGCAGCAGGTAGTGATGATCCTAACATCGCCGCTGAAGCAACTGAGCTTTTGAAAAATAAATTTCTGCAACGCGGACCCACGTGCAGAGCTGAGCACATCACGTCCCGGTTTGGCTCCGAGGGCAGAGAGCTCACGCAAAGCCAAAGTTTTCCAGTTCGATTTGGGGAGTGACGCCCTTTAAGGACTAAGCGCATAAACGCAGCTCGGTTGTTTCACTCTTACTTTTGAGTGGATGCCTTCCCCCCCTCCTAAAATTTCACCAAGGAAACTTTTTTTTTCTTTTTTTTTTTTTTAAGCGATTATGTCGTTATGTAAAAGGATTAAAAAAAGAAGAAGAATAAAAGAAAAAAAAAAGGAAAAAAAGCGCTGGAGAAGCCATGTGAGGCTAGGGAGATATTGTGAAATCTTGAGTACCACAAAGACAGCGGCACATTCAAAAAAAAAAAAAAAAGAAAGAAAGTTTTTGGGATTTATGAGTCAGGTTTTGATGGGCCATTCTTGTCATTTCCACCCAGTTCCCATGATTCTACCCACTACTGCTATCAAAGTAACTTTGCAAGGAAACTTATCCTAAATGTGAATTGTTCTAGCTGGGTAATTCAAAAAAAAAAAAAAAAAAAAAAAAAAAAGGCAAAAAAAAACCGGAAAAAAAAAAAAAAGGCCAAACAAAACCTGAGAAAGAAGAAGAATAAAAAAAACTCCCCAGAAAACAGCTTTCTGTTGTGCAGGATAGGATTCAAAGTCATTTCATTAAATACCACCATGTGAGACATTTGTGTTTACCATTGCCTTTACAGAATGTAGGACTGGGAACAGCAAGCCTTTGCCCAGATTTAGGGTTGCTTCTGCTTGTCCTTGAAAGCAATAAAACTCTTTTTTTACTAGATTAAAAAAATGCACTTTATCCATATTTGACCGGATACACCATATTTTCAGCACTGGAAATCTTAAATGTTTTGCATAAGTCATCACATGCTGTATGCATTGCAGTGTTGTGCAATGAAGACAGCAACATATTTTGGCATGCTATACAACAATTTCTCTTGAGTATGCTATTTAACATATGCACGACTATCAATTCAGCAATACTGAAAACTGAAAAGGCATGTTACTATGAAACTGATAAGGCATGCCACAAAATACTGCCACTCCAGTTTTTAACTTAGTGGATTGTACATTAAAAAGTTGCTATTTTTTCTTTACAAAAGCTTTAAAAATATGCGGTGAAAATATTTTATTTAGGTTTGGAGGTCTTTCACTTTCAGAAACATCTGGAGAGCAAAGGAGATCAGGTATGAACATTTATATAGTGAATTTTTATTACATAATAATTATAATACCTTATGAATTCAGAATCTTTACTAGATATTCTGAGAAATGTCCTTACACACTACAGAATGTTAATACTCATATATTAGGAACCATATGATACAATATTATGAAGATATTATTATTATACTATAATAAAACCTTATAAATTCTGAAACACAAATACCCCTTATTCATAGCCATGGAGTTGTACAGTATGTTGTATGCACACCCTAGATGTAATGAGGAAATAATCTGCAAGAAATATAGTGCAAACTGCCTGATTTTGCAGTGTGATCTCTAGTTAACACACTTAAAAACAGCGGTGCATCTATTTGCAGGCTACACTGCCACACGTAATGGCAGGATTTTAACTAAGAAGGTTTTGCCTTCAGAACCAATATCCTTGATGGTACAGCTGAGACCACAGGAACACCAGGCTTTGTGTGGTGACATTTCAAAGGCATCGTATGGCCGAGTGGGATATCAGATTAACACTTACTACATACATTGGGAAACAAATCACATAATATAACCATCTAATGACATTTTATACCCTGCAGATGTCAAGCAGGGTTCCTAAAGCCAGGCCCTCACTTGCATTGATCATAGGCCCTCAGAACAGGAATTACATCCTTTCTGAAGTAAGCAGCACTGACTTTTAATATTTTAAATGATAATAAAACCAGCACATTGATTCAAATGAACCCCCACATTTTTTACTTATTTTTTAATAGCAAAGTATTAAAGTTTTCACCTCCAATACCAGAAGGTTTCCATGGAAACAGCCATCTTTGAAAGTAAAAATAAATGCAAGTATCTAAAATTTAAAAAAAAAAGCACCGAAAAAAGCAGCGATAACTGCTTTCAGTCCACAGTCATATGTGCCCGTTACCATAAAAAGCACCTCACAAAACAATGTCATATGGAATTGAAGCACATTTTCAAAAACAGCCGCAACATAAGAATTTATGTTCTTCCCCAGCTGAAGTTTCAAGCCCCATTAGCTTCCCTACCTCTCTCTCAGCTTGCAGGGGGCTGAGGCTTCACGATATGGACAAAAACCAAAGACAGATTTCTCCAGATTCAGTTAGCTTCTATCCTCTAACGGGAAAACATTACTTAATGTTAGTCTTTGAAATCAAGGGGCCTTTGCTGTCTTGCATGTGGATGAAGTGTTCACTGAATGTAATGACTAAGGCACCCATTTCAAGGTTTCTATCTCAAAGTAATATAAACAACAAAAACGGCATTTCTTCTGTTTCTTTCTTTTGCCTTTTGTACCACAAAGCGTTTCCATGCATGAGTCTGAAGGAATTTGGCTATGTGAACAATCTGAGTTGGGTTATCAAGTGTCTTTTATATGCAAAGTCAAACTACTCCAGCATAAAATTAGAGTATTTATTCTTTTGTTCCTCTAGAAGAAAAATGAAGTTTGCAAATCTTCAAAAATGCACAACTTTAATTGGTTGCTTTGTCATACTATTCCCATAATTTAGGAAGAAAATTCAAGAGTTTTTTTTTTTTTTTTTGGTATTATTATGAAAAGAGAGCTGGATCACCATCATTTATTCTTATCGGGTGCTGTGAAATTTTGCAACTTCAGTAAAATATTCTAAATAGACTTCTCCAAGAATGACATTGCTGGCTGCTTAAGCCAGTTTACAAGTATTTATTTATTTATGAGAAAACAAGGATTTAGCATTTTGATATATGACATACAACCTATAAGCACGAACCATTATTACATTTGAACATCTTAAACAGTTCCTGTAAGCAAGCCTGAACTTGTTCCATGTTTTCCATTCTAACAGTTCTTGTACAAATTAATCGACTCTGTGTTCCCCGCCACATGAACACACAAGCAATTCAAAACAGAAATAATGATAACTTACTGACAGATATAAGATATTTATACCAAAGAAAAGAAAAAAAAGCCCACCGTAACCCATGTTTAATAAAAATAAGTCAATTGTAGTTAACTGAAATTAGATATATGGGTAACAAACTAGAATCCTAAAATAACTGATATTCACAGACTTAAAAGGAAACAGCTCTCCACATGCTTTGGAAACCAAAAATTCAATTAACTCAACCAGTAAATATTCTCCAACTTTCAACTAATATTTTTAAGCTTTTGCCTTTTTTTTCCTGATCCCCATCCTCCGCTGAGCTGCACTGGATGGTCTCGAAATGATATCTGTTCCTTATGAGATGGCCCCAAATGTGATCTTTCTGGAGTAGACACACTCTTTTCTATAAAACAATAAACAAACATGAAATTTAAAAAAAGGCATTATTTTTAATATAATTATAAGCTATTCATTTTTCTGATATGACATCATATGTATTTTATAATTATGTTTTTTCTCACTCTTTTTAAAAGTAATACAAGGTATTATATTTTAAAACAAAGTTTTTATGAAAATAATGAGAAAAAAAAAGTGTCCTACCTGTCCATTTTGAAAATATTTCCAACACATATAGGGATACACAGCACTTTTGTCAGAGAAATAGTAATGCCATGAAGTCTTTCAAGTGCACAGAAAACAAGTTTCTATAGTTCATCTCCTTAACCAGTTATTGCTTCAATATATTAGTCCAGATAAAGCATATATTTCATGTATAAAAGCCATCAAAGTATTCTCCTTAGAAGTCACTATGTTAAACGTTGATGAAAGCAAGTTTGAGAGCACACAGAAATAAATGAAATAACCACATTCGCTCTCACGGATAGAAACAGTTGAGTAATTTAATTTCTACAAAGTATTTAAGACAAGTGTTTAAATGTACAAAATAACTAGTAATGTTGACCAAAGTTATGATATTTGTTTTACACAAACCAGAATTTTACATATAGAAACATCTTTCTTAGTCATGTATAATAATGTAAGTATCTGTGGAACACAACTTAAAGTCAGCAAGAAAATGACATGGTGTGGTGTTCATAGTATAGCAATTTGATAGATACAGAGATCATATATTTTATATATAAATACATTGGTACACACATGTATACTACTATTGTATCTAAGTTTATGAAACATATTTTGTAAATGTATTTTTCCCTATCACAGACAGACATTATAAACTGGGCATTTTTTATATATATTTTAACTTTTCAATACTTTTTAATAGACAATTCACTTTTTCACAATAAATAGTCCCAAAAAATTAAAATGGATTTCTTAAATAATATGGACTTAATATAACTCTAGTCACTATTACATGCAACACAGTTATAAATCTTAATGAGTACGACCTTTCATATTTTCTCATTGATGCTTTTCCATAGTGCTACAAATATCGGGAGCTTTTCTCAATCTACTCCTTTCTCTTTTTAAAGTTCCTAAGTATTGCAGCTGTACTACACTAACTACCATACTAACTAGTCCTTTATTTTTGCTATTAAGAGCTTTCAAGTATTTTCAACGTAACCTCTGCTTTTTCTTTTTTAATGACTCTACATAAAACTTTTTTTTTTTTTCCTTCAAATAGATAGTTAACTCCAGGTCTACCTGATAAAGGTCTAAAATGGCAGTATGTTTTTATCAGTTGATCCAGATTTCTTGCTTTTACTTCATTTATTTTAATAGTCAACATTTCATTAATTATTTTGACTATGAGCCATAATATATTCATAGAAGGCTGGGATCCTCCAGTAAATTTAGTACCTAGTTTAGTAAAAGTAAATAAATAAATCCAGTATATCCTAATATGGTAATACTATTAAGAATATTGCCATATTGCCTTTTTTTAATTTAAAGAGATTTTTCTAAAATTGCAGGTATTGTTATATAGCAAAGAATTAAGAAAACGGAATATCTTCCTGGTTAAAAAACAGGAAGTGGCTATTATATGTTTAAACGAGAAAAGAAGTTTGGGGCTAATATAATCATGGTACTGACTTATCTTCAAGCTTATACTAGTGATAGAAGTAAGTTAGATATGCTAGTTATTTATTTCTGCACTTTGATGAAATACATATTTTTATTACATTCACTTTAAAATAGAATAAACGTAAATATCAGAACAAAAATAGCTATAAATTTGAAAGTTAGCTTAAAAGGGATAGTGTCAAATTAGCAAGATGTGAAGTCAACTACCTTCTAATTGCCTAAACCCGTTTTTTTTTTTTTTTGACTAATAACTTCACTTGTTCTTAAAACTCTGTATTGCTAACTTTTATTTTAATGATTTACTTAATCTGTAAATGTAGGGCTTTTTGTTTTCTACTTATAATTGTATACATTTTTTAGATGAAATATATTGTACTTCCATTACTATGAAATGTTTATAACTCATTTATTAAAAAAAAGATGTAATTTGTTACAAGACACTAGTGGAAAATCTTTATAAATTAATGATATATCTTTGTATTTTGGCAGAATGACAGCTATGTCTGTTACTGCATGAACTTTGCTTGTCTAAACTTCACGGTCAGAAGTTCACAGATTTATTATTTTTATTTTGTTAATTGTAATTGACTTCTGCATTATTTAGAGGATATTCATATATTTCATAAGCAAAATGCAATAACTTTTTAACCTCCAGTGTCTATAAGCTGCCTAACAAAACAGTGCTCTATATGTCTGTGAGAACCATCACTCAGGATTTGTAGACCCAAATTTGCAGATTTGTGGTCTCAGTTATGGGGCAGGATAAATTTCTCAGCCTAAAAGTACTTTTTTTTTTTTTTTTTCAAATTCCCAGATAATCTAGAAGTGTAGACTCTATGTTCCCTTGAATGCAGGATTTGCAATTCAGAGAGGATGATCTGAAAGTCTGACAGCTGTGGCTCACCTTTCCTTTATCTATCCTGAAGTGCTGGATAAATTTCCTAGGGTGCATTTTAAATTTGCTATATAATAGCAATCTGGATAAATTAGTCAAATTATAGCCTACTCTGTATTCTTTCTTCACACACTCCTTCAGCACTTTCAACCAAATAAAATAAAACTTGCAGGGAATGTGCAACTAATCTAGAATTAAAGTTAGTTTTGTTATAAAGTGCAAATAATGCAAATCATTCTGTTTGCCTCTCCCGTCTTCTCATCTTTGAAATGGACATGAGGTTGCTGACTCTTCTGATTAAGTTCTTCGATGTCTATTAAAGAGTACTAAGAGATAGGTAAAATTACCAGCACTGCTTTGCAGTTACCACTTCCACTGGAGTGATATATGACAGAGTTGGTCTGGAGAGTCGACCTTCCCTTAAGATGAATTCTCAAAAAAATTCTGAGTCAGAGTGGCATAAAAGCCTAGTTACGTTATTGCCAATCGTCGTGTTGAAAACAGGTCTAATTTTACATTATTAAAACAGAAATCCAGGCATTTTTTTTCCCCTGAGAAATATTCCAATAAATATTCCAAATTAAATGGTTGGAATTTAAGGGGGCAAGAGAAGACAAGAGAAACTAGTAATGTCATTTTGAAGTAAATGATTGAAGCTAAAAATGTTCCTTAAGCATACAGCATCACTTACTGATGGTTTTAATGGTTTTAATATTACACAAGAAAATGAGCAATTTTACCATGTCAGGATATTTTTTTCTTTTAAGAAAGGGTAGAAAATTATAGAGAGTTTCTTCAATATATAGAAAATAAAACAAGCATATACAAAAAATCGATAATTGCTAGAAACGAAAACACTCTGCATTTCTTAAATGTTTTATGAAATATATACCTGAAGTGCTGCAAGACCAGGTTGAAATTCAGGTATATATTTCATAGAACATTCTTCAGAATATGCTTTCTATTTTTTTTTTTTCCCTCTGAGGGCTTACATCTCTATCTTATAGTATTACTAATGATGTTTAATATTTCTGCTTTGAGACATTGTGAACAGCTGCTCCTGCAAGCGTGGATTTGCAGTTATCACATTTTTTCCCCCATAAAATGTGAAGTGCTTCTTATAAATGTGTGGTTCAAGTATCAGTAAATATGAATGAAGAAGAAATCTATTATCAGAAGGTTTTGAGTGACAAAAATGAAAGAATGAATAATATAATAATAATAGCATATTTTGCTGTTATTTATAATGCCATCTGTAAGGCATATCCTTCATTGATATGAATATAAATATATATATATATATACACATTTGCATAAGTAAATTGTGATTTATGAATAACTGTAGGTGCTACTATTATAGTACTTTTTTATATATATTCTGTGAGTATGTTTGTAACTAGTCCTACTCAAAGGCAATAGCAAACTCATATTTCTCGAGCTTTCATGTAAGTATAAATTAGAAGCATTACATTGGTTTTACTTTATGTAGTACTGATATTTTTGACAACCATAAAATAATAATATTATTTAGCATTATTGATACAATGATTAAATAGAATCTGGCAAGTGTATTAAGTATAATTTTACATGATATACAGTTATTCTAATACCTACTTATGGGAAAAAAATCGTAGCCAAGAAAAGCAAATTAATTTCTTTTATCCCAAACCAGGCTTTCGAAGATTGAAGCTGTAATAATAATTTAGTATACTTTAATTGAATTGTAACTTTTGACTTTGTGAAGCTCCAGTATATTTAGAGATATAGTCAGATACTTGCTTATACCAAATAACCATTTATTTTGAGTATGTGCTGAAAGCTTGTCTTGGGTTCAGTGAACATGCTCTTATATTCAAGCAGTCCCTTTTCTGTTGTTTAATCTGTTTTCTGCTATTGATTTGTTCTGGTCTTTTTTGGTTAAGGCCTGGGTATTTTAACAAATGTCAAAGTTTACATATCCTCTGTTTTGATAAGTAATGCAATATGTAAAATGCTTTGAATGAAATTCTTGGTATCCAAGAAGAAAAGCTTTGTTAAACAGGTTATGATGGAAGTTTTATGATGTATAATATACGTCATAGGGTATTCATCGATCCACCTAACATTGTGTGTCTGGATAGGGATAGAAAATTTATTTCAAAGTCCTTACCATATTGTATTACTTAACAGCAAATACATCTTAAGGAGGCATGGAGAAAAAAGATCAACATTTTAATGAAAGTGACCAGAACGAATTCTTAGCAGCAAAGCGTTTACATCAATTTAAGCTCTGGCAAGAACTTGGTTCAGTAGGTCTGTAAAAAAGGTAAAACCTTTTTTACCTTTAGGTATAATCTGTTTTTAGATGTTTTTAGTATTGTTATTTATGGCCATATTGGAGTCAGAATCATATATATCTGTGGTTTTAGTTGCGCTATATAGAAACAATTTATATATATATATTTAATTTAGAAACACTGAAATTATTCTAACTTGATCATGTGTCATCACTTACATACACAAATCAAAAACATATCACTCAAGCATCTAAGGGAATTCACCTACATAAGCATTTTCGAGAACAGTAACTTTAAAAGTTATAAATTAAAATTCTAAAGTTATAAAGATGGAATTTATTGATGGAATTTCTACAATCTTTATTTCATAAATTTTGATCCATATTTTTTCATAAATTTTATCCATTTCATAAATCTTGATCATTTAGGCTGAATTTTTATGCTTGCCTTCGGCCAAAGATTTGTGTAAGATTAGACACTTCTAAGAAAAAGAATGTGTGAGATATTTATGCTGCCCTTTGCGGAAGAGACTGAAAATCTGTCAAGTAATGGAGTCTTTGCTTTAAGATCTGTCCATATTAGATGAAATATACAATAAATTGAAGTTTGGAGAAGTAGAAGAGACTTCTTTTTTTGGTTGTTTTTTCTTTGCCGTATTCCCTAAAATATCAGTAAATACAGAATACGCTTTCCTGTGATGCTACAAGTGGCTAAGTGCCACTGTTCCTAAAAATAACACTGAAGGTCATGCTAAGGAATTTAGGAGCCTCCTCGTAATCTGCTCTCTGTGTCAGATGGAACCCAGCTACCAGTGAGCAGGAACCATGGAGAGGATAAGAACCAAAGCTCCTATAGGCAGGCGACTGAGAGAACAGGCAGAGTTGCAATTAAAACCTGAGAGAAATGAGACCGATCTGGGGTTACGATGAGATGAACTAGGGCTAATTTGGCAAGCAGATAATAACAATAATCTGATACAGCAAGCCCAAGAGGCTACAATGACCTGACAACCTGACTGACATTGAAAGCAGAGAGAAAACACAGGAAATAAGGGAGTTTTGAATTCATAAAAGTGACCTGAGACACAATAAAGAATAGAGATTAAGTGGCACTAGACTGGCCCTACCTCTCAGAATTGACATAATTAAAAGAAGAGGAAATATGGGCAATGATAAGCAAGTGAATCAAGAGTAAGTAGATGAGGAGTCTGAACAAAAGATCTCCCTAAACAATACTACGAAACATGTTAAACTTGGAAGATATTTAAACTTCCTAGTTTAGATAACGGATCTAAAGGAATAACTGTTCCTTGGAATAACCTATAATTATGGGTACAATACGAAATAAAGAGAAAAAGGAAAAAAATAGATAGGGATCTGTGGAAACAGAAATAGGAATGCACAGGGTCTTTGGAAAGGAAATCTAACGGGGAATTGGGAGAGGAAGTCTAGTCTGGAAAAAGAAGTCAAAGAAGCAGAAGCAAGAATTAGTTATGTTATGAGAAAAAGAACTAGGGAACACCAGAAATAAGTAAAAGTCAGCAAACCAAGAGACAATTTTTTTAAAAAAATATTATCTTTGGAAAAAATATGCAGACAAACCTTTTGCCCTCCAACACAACAACTCTCCAACATTACTAAGTCTTCCACCAGTCTGATTTGGGAAATATTTCTGAAGCTGCCTGACAAATATTCCCCAGGAAATGACACCTAATGTGACTATTATTTACTATTATCTCATATGACAGAGATCCTTGTGGTGGGTTCATTGATTCCAAGGTTCCAAGTGGTAACTAAGTTATAGGGAGGGCATCAATGTCTCAGAATTGATTTTTATTTTACTTGCTTTTCCTAAAAAAATTAAAACTCTGCAGCATTCAGGCACACCCTCTAACAAAATAAACACATGGCTGTAAACACAGCCATAGAATTTAGGAAAAGGTTTAGCTGAAGTTCAATGTGAATTCTTAGCTATGTTTTCACTGAAGTCTGCATTTTGGTAATCTTAATTATGTGACTTTTTTTTCCCCTCTAGGCATTTTTACTGTAAGAATGAATGGAGCTTGTATACTTGTTTCTTGCATTTGTTGTTTCTGAAAGTGTGAAGTAGATGAGGCAGGAGAATCTAAGAAGTTAAGTAGAGGATGCAAAATCCCATGGTTAGGTGATCTAATACTGCCCTGAATTCTTTTTCTGCCTCCATTTTGCAGATATTTGGAAAACCACTTAATTTTCTTAAGAGCGAACTGTGCATTTCTCCTTTTTTAGTACCTAATTAGTGTATCAGCTTTTCCGATACCTACCAGTCATAGCAGAGTCAATGGTAGCTGTACTTTCATAACAGTGCTTACAATACTATCCACTTTAACAAAAATATGTCATAGCATAATTCAAATTCACTAACCTAAATTAGTCAATTTCTCCTTTTACTTTCTGATAAAAATACCTTCTCAGCTTATAGAAATGTTGCAGAGAAGCATTCTTTCCATATTTGTGAAATCCTCAATTACTATTGTGGATGTAATAAAACAGCTCATGGAGGGATTGTATCCTCAGGTCAGAGCAAGAATAACGTGTAATGGATAATGAATAAACAAATGAATGAATAGTTTGCAGATAAATAGTCCAGAAATATTTAATAATACCTTAGAGAGTACAATGTATTTTGTACTGTAAAAGTCAGGAAGCAATTGGAAATGGAGAACGACTATAGGTACTTGAAAATGATCACAATATATATCTAGTCAAATATACAGTCAAATATTTTCTCTCATGTGTATAAAATGTAGCTGATCAGGAACATTCACTTACCCTACATGGAAAAGCAGGTTTAAGCATCTAAGTCAGCACAGGAAGAAATTCAAACATGCTGTGCATTCTTACACATGGAACATTAATTAAAGTTCAATATACTGAATCATGCTTAAAATAACATAAGGAGTATTGTATTGACTGATTCATTTCTAGAACAATGATTTTTTTTGTGATTATTTAAATGAGCATATCAATATTAATGTCAGATGCAAAATATGGATGTGACACCACATTAACATTGTAAGCTTCGTCTTTTTACTGTGTAGGTACACAGTAAGGTGGCAGCAAATAACTGAATTTTAGTTTGAAAGTCCTTAAAGAATGTTAACTTCATATGGAGGTGTGCCAATCCTAAACTACTCACCTCTCTGCAAGATTTTTTGTCTGGGTTCAATTCTAACCTAACATGCCATGTAGATCTATGCTATGAATTAATGTAAAACAGTTTGACAGCTCTGTTTCTGAAGTATATTTTATACTTTTCTATGGTAAAGCATAACAAGGTATCTGAGTGGAAAGGATATCATTGAACATTGAACGTTGAATTGAATGTATATATGTTCAAAGCATTGGAAATATTAATGAATTCCTGTGAGGTATAAAAATCTGGTAAGCTTTACCTACTTCAGAGTTGTAGAATATTTTGTCATCCATTTTATGTATCCATTTTCTGGATAAAAAACAAATAATAATACAGAACAATCTCTTTTACTGACATTCACATGATCATCTTGCCCATGATAGCTTACAGAAGGATATCCTTCTGTAAGCTATCCTAGATTCCTAGATTTAATTTCTAAGGTAAATTGGAATCAACATTTTATTAATTGAGAAAATTAAGTAATCAGCACTGTAAATACCCCCTACAAATGTACAGCATTTCTACACATTTTTAAGGAGAGAGACTAAATTTTAATATTATGTTTACTATTATCTAGTATGTCTACTAAGAAGGTAAATGCCATAACATTAAAATGACTACTAAAGAAGTACCTCCATATTTGACTGCATGTTTCTGAGATGTGTCTTAGTTTCTGAAACATGGCAAATTTTTCATGGAGATTGTATAAGCAAAACTAACACCATCCTCACCCCCTAAGGCCCCAAACAGACCTCCCAAGTAAAATATGAACAAAGGCACAGAGAGCTTAAAAATAAGACCTAAGAGACAACAGAGAGTCTAGAGATCCTAAAAGAAGGACAACAGCTATGGAACTGGAAAATAAAGACAATACTACCGTTGAAGGAAAAGAAGCAGGAATTTACCAAATAAGTGAAAATGCAGAACTGCTTAAAACAGAGATGAAGATTTTGTGCGGGATTCATTTATCAAGGGAAAGGAAAACAACAAAAAAGAGGCAGGGAGCTCTATCAGGGAGGAAGAAATATGGCAATTGGCAAAAGAATATCAGTTGAAATAAAAGCGTAGAAAAGACAATAAAAGTTCTAAGTCTTTCCCCTGTAAGAAAGGCCTTATTAAACTTCATTAATTTAATCCCACGGAGTAACAGAACTGCAGAGCTGGAATTTATCTGAGAAACAAACAGATACATGTTTTGCAATGAAGATAGCATTTAAGGGCTGGTTTTAGAAATAGGGGTGATTAAAGAATGACAGGATTCAGGCCTACGGGTTGTTTTTTCCCTTTCTGAAAAGTAATATTTTACCGAAATCAGAGACTCTCTGAAAGACTAGGATTCAGGGAAGAGAAGAACAAAGAATTCCAGGCAGTATTTTCAATTACAGTTAAAGACAAAGCTCCCACTACATTCTACTTTCAAATTTCAAAGTTCAGATTGTACTTATGGAATAACCTCAGTCTAAAACAGTCAAAAGACAAGAAGTAGAATTAAAGAAAAAAAAATCTGCTTTGTGAAAATGGTGGTGATAGGAAGGCAATGTAGAAGATATAGATGAAACGTAAGACAGGTTGGAGAGGACCTGATTAGGAGAATTAGGAGAGTCAGGAGTTGAAAGGAGATTGATGATTTTCATATCATGGTCACCAGCTAGATATTAGTCTGAAAAATTCATCCGTTCCTATCTAGTTATCACAAAATTAATTAATTTTTAATTCTTGAAAAATATCTCCAAGTCCACCTTGTAATTTAGAATTGACTACAGAATCAGTACACTCACAAACAGATTTTATTATTATTAATTCCAATGCTCATGGACCTGAAAAAAAAAAAACGATGTGTGTAGGACTGATATTCAAACTTTGCATAACACTGACTAACAAACCACTAACTATGACGGCCCACACATGTATGTTATAGGGAAGGCATAAGTGGGGACACATCTATATTTTTTCCTGACCTTTTATAGAGAAACAAAGTAAGCTAATGTGAAGCTGAAAGTTAGAAAACAATCATCAAAACACACATACTTCCTTTCGCAACTCATTGGAACAAGGTACCACAGAGAGATCAAGATTTAGCATTGGTCAGATTAAAATGGACAAAAATGGAGAGATAAAAAAGCCCTGAAGAAATAGAAAACAACAACAAAAAAGAGGTACCAGGGAATAGAAAGAAATAACCATGAATTCTGGAAACAATATAACCCAGCATATTTGAAATGCCACCATTAGAGTCAAGACACTAAATTAGTTAGATAACTAGTTAGTCTCAGTGAACAATTGTAGCTCTCTTATTCTTTAGGGTCCGAGGTTGGATTTTTACTCATTTTTTTTTCCCTAATGCTGAGTCAATTTAACACACAGGATATTCAGAATATACAACATGGAACAACATTAAATTTCTTACTTAAATTGAGATACACAAATGCTTTACTTAAACTTTTGTGCCCAAAGCATTTCCTTTCTTGGTGTTATTAGTACCATGCTCTAACCGACTGAGCTAACCGGCTTCCTTAATACATCTTTACGGCAAAGAACAGAATTAAGATAGTTCAGGAGTATAACTTTTTATTAATTCACTCCAACCACTTTTTTTTTTTTTTGAAATGACTAGTAACTTTGAATGACAACATTCTTAAAATTCTTTAGCAAGGTCTAATTTTAGAAATGCTAAAAAACTATCCCTTAAAAATAAAGCCTATGAGAAGTATTTCATATTCGGGCATAGTTAGGTTCAAATATTTCTAAAAAATCTTGATTTCGCCTTTTTAAAAAACCCTCCAATAACTCTGAAACATTTGTCTGTATGACAACAGTCATTCATGTATAGCCATTTCCCTGACGTATTCAAAATGCGTTTTCTTTCAGTATCATATATACATATATATATAGAGAGAGAGCATAAATATACCTAACAAATCATTTATTTTGTACTTTTAGACAATTGTTTTCAGCTTGAAGCACCTCAACAATTTTACTATTCAATTAGTGAATTACGGATTTCATAAAGAAAACATATACCACGTCTCTGACCAACATCTCTCATATACTAGCATCTCTGTGACAGAATGTTCAAAATATTTAGTACTGCACTTGCCACTAATTCAAAAGAATCTTGAGTATCCATTAGGGTAATGGAGGTTGCAAATCAAACTTAAAGTTTTATTTATTACATCTTGCCACTTCATTGAGTTTGAATTCTCCTGAAAAAAAGGGTTACAGAGACTTGATTTAACAACCAACTCCAAAGTCAGAGATTTTTTTTCCTAAGTCATTCTGTAAATCAAGTTCAGTGCTAATTCAAGATATACCTACTCATTAAAATAGTTTATAAGATTCTTCACTAAATATTTCAGAATGAAAAACCAATAGAAATTACTCCATGGGAGATATTTTATAATGAATACAATAGTAATGTCAAAATATGAATGCAAATATCTATCTTCAAATTAAGGATACCGCAGAGGTAATTTACTGTAAATTATTGAAAACCAAAACTATCTGTCAAACTGACCTAATAACATTAACATGTCTTTATATTGCACATATATTTTATAAAGATAATGGTGAGGTCTAGTTTTATATATAATATACATTACAATTAAATGTATCACTACCGTTTAATCTTCTAAAATTCACGATGAAGAATTTTTTATAGATGCATTTGCAGAAATGTATATAAGAAGACAGAAGACATTACTCTGAGCCCCCTTTTTCCCCCCTGATTTCCTGCACAACTGAAAAAAGAATAAATGTGTTGTGTGCTATAGCAGATAAGTATTCTGCTATATCACACATAGATTACCAGACACAGTAAACTGTCTGTCTCTTATACATATGACTGTCCATTGATTGTTCCCTCCTGGTCCTTTTCCATTCTCCTCTTTATAAAGTTATAATATAAAATGGCACTTGTTTTCTTGACCATATTCAAGTTCCTAAACAAGGCAAGTTATTGGGCTTTCTTTAGAGAAAGGGCTTATTCTTGTTTATTTTTCTCAACAGCAATATAGTGTAAGTTACAATTTAGACAGTAATTATATGTTGATATTAGTGTACCATATACTATTTAATTATTCAAGATTTACGTATACGTCCTATTGTGAATATATGAATACAATGAAAGTTTTGGCATTAATAGCTTAGAATTGTTCCACCCAAATTCAGGAACCTAAGAATTAGGAACCTCATTTAAATTAAATAGTAGGGCTTCATCAGTAGCCAGCGGAGAGGAACAGCAATATTTGGGATGCAATTCATTCCTCTCTAAGATGGTAGGCAGACAGAAAAAATCATATTCTCGCTCCATGGATGCACCTACCTTATACTAAGAGCTCTCCTTTTATCTAGCTTAATTTTAGGAACAGAAATCAAGCACCAACAACATTGCATTCGCTTTTACTGCGCTAAAATAATGTAAATAAATTTTTATTCAAAAAGTATTTTAGAAATATGTCATAAAATAGAGATAAGTATTTTTATGTGTTTTTATATATTTTTATATACTTAAATTTTAATTCAATTTTAATTTAAACTGAAAAGTCAGTAATTCTGATCAAAATAAGCAGACGCAGAAATTCTACAGTATTTGTGAAACAACCTGTTTTCTATTTTGACGTAAAAAGTTTCAAGAAAATTCACTGCTTATACAGTTTTAGGAATTTCAAAAATATTACTTGCTTTTTAATATTGCCTATATATTCTATAAGGTACATTTTTGAGTTTTGAAGTGATATTTATTTGCAAAATTCATTTTGTGTAAAAATGACATGCAAAATACAGTATGCAATACTACAAATATGTTAACATTTTCCTCAATAAAACTACACAAAACAAAACATGCAAATTAAAACACCACTTTTTTATGAGCTTCAAGGGTTACTTTTTCATATATAGATTCTTTTGGTAATTTATATGATCTTAAAGACTGTAAGACTGTAAGACTGATCTTAAAGACAAGGTATGGCTTAAAAAGGATTCTCATAGTAAATAGGTACAATAGTGAGAATGTATTACATCATACTTGGTAGTCAGCATAATTAAAATCTGTGACTTGATTAGGATGTGTGTCCTGGTATTCAGTTAACAGAAGATGTACTTTACAACCTATTTTGGTAATATGTGGAAGGAGAATGTAAAAAAGCACTTTGCGAGTAAAATACTCTGTTTTATAATTAAGAGAAAAGTAATAATCTTGTAAAACATCAACCGTCTGAAGATTTAATAAACATCACAGGGGACCTCCTGTGGGTTAAAATTACAAGAGAAAATTCTGAAGATATTAACGAGACAGTTTCTAAACAGAACTGTAGAAAAACTATGGGAAGATTTTAGGTAAGAAAGACACAGAAAGAGCAGTCACACGTGTTATTGGGGATTCCAAATCTACTCAGTTCTACCAAAGTATTTTAATGATCTTTAAAACTGATAATGAAAAACCCCACAACTTACTTGCAGATCTTGCTGAATGTCTGTGTGGCTGATTATTTTTTTCTCTGTTCTGAGTCAAAGCACTTCCACTGGTCATGGAAACAAGGTCTAAATCTGTGTCTTCTCTGCTTACAGGGCTTGCCTGGGAGCAGTGGGAGAGAATGTACACAATCATGAAACAAAATATAACATTTTCTGAATGCAGCTCACATTACTCCAAATAAACAAACAGGGTCTGTCAAACAACCTTCTTCAAAATGATACCACAATCCTTTATTGTTGCTTAGGCTGAACAAATGCACTATGTCAAAGCATTTTTGTAAATAAGAGCCGATTTTAAAATTGTGGTTTGTGATCTGAGTCAGTGCAACAACAAAAGAAAACATTTTAGTACAGTAATTTTGAAGAAAATCAATCTTGCAGACAGCTGATGAAACCTTAAACAGCTTAAGATCATTTACTGACCAGTCTATAATTTAAGATATACTTGAATGCCAGAGATGTCATATTGGATTATTTTCTGCAATATTTATGTTTTATCCAGGACACGTATCAGTTCAATCAATCAAGGATCCAGTAAGTAATTTAATCCGTTTGTTGTTCACTACTTAACCATATCCATCAGAAAGCATTTAAATGATAATTTAGGTAAGAGCATTATATTAATTATAATCTTCTAATGTGCAGTTGCAGTACATTTTGGCATTAGGCATGTTACCTGAATCTAAATATGGCAAAACAGAAGTGAAAAACATCTTGCATTTTAGCAATGTGTTCTGATTTTGTGAAAGTGTTAAGGTAAAGCTTAGAAATACCACACACTGTAAATTCGTAGATTGTTATTTTTGGAGAAATTATTGGAGAAATTATTTTGGAGGAATTGAGCAAATATGTATATTTGCTCAAGAAGAGCTCCATTATCTTGAAATGAAAAACTATTCAACACTAGAAGCAGTTATCTAACAATACTGTTGACTAGGTACTGAGGGCTAGTCACAATCATGGGCAAAAATAAGGCTTTGGAGAAGAGTTATTTACAAAATCCCCAGCATAGAGCTAGCCAGCTGGAAGTACTGAATGTACGGGTATATTTACATTTTCCAGTCCCTGGAACTTCAGAAGTGGAGTCCAAGATGAAGCTCAGGTCCTCCCTCTACTTGGAATGAAAAGCCCCAAACCCCATTCACAACTCAGGTATCCAAAACTAAGTTCATTAGAAAAATAAAATAAAATAAAGTAAAAAAAGCCCAGTGCTGGTGGTAAGGTCATGTCACCAAGATTTTATTTACTATCCTAGAAGCAAGTCTGCTAGATTAGGAACTGAGGGCCTGGGTCCCAACTGCTTCCTTGCGGGCTGAAGCCTGCTGCTCCCTTTTCTTAGGGAAACACCATGGCTAGAAAGTTGAGGGCTGCTCTGGAGGAGACGCTCTCCAGGCTTCCTGTTCGCAACGGCTCACTATAGCAGGAGAAGCAATGCACAGCTACAGGCAAGCAGCAAGATTGCTTTGTAGTCCAATTTAGCTTAAGGGACTTACATGAAATGGAGACCTGTTTCATTCCTTTTTTTTTTTTTTTCCTAGTGACTGTTTAATGTAAAATTCATTAAAAACTTCAAGTTGCTTTCAAATCAACTCCAAAGATACAGCAGTTTTGTTTATGCTCTTCCTAAGTGGTCATATACCATTTGTGTTAGCCCATAAGGTTTATTCCATGCTTTCCTTTTATATGTTCAATGACCACAATTTTTCAGTTTTGTTTTACAGGGATTGCAGCAGCATTATTGCTGTTAGCTTTAATAATCTATTTTCTTTTCCAAGGAGTATTAAGAAAATTGGAAAGGAGTGACAATTTTCTCCCATCAGTTCTACTTATTTTGCACCGTCTTTTTTATGGTCCATTTAAGCTTGCTCAGAATCTTTAAATATAAAGCTTTTAGATTTCCTTTAGTAGAAATAATGCTCATCGTGATGCTCAGAAAGAAATTCAAAGCAATGGAATTGATCAAACCAGATTTCCAGCTCATCTTATTCTCAACAGAGCAAAGCATTTTCTAATTTCCAATTTCCAAAGACCCAAAAGGCCATGGTATTTTACTCAAATATATTTTCGATGGAATTATTACCTAATCTCTGCCAATATGGATTCTGAAGTTTTAACATCTAGCAGACAAATTTTAGTGTATCATATGCCAACATACCCATCAGGGCTGTCCAGTTTTGTGACTTTAAATGTCACACATTTCAATAAAATAAAGGTAAATATTTTCATCCCGTTATAGTTAAAGAAATATTAAAAATTGTATTATTTACTACAAACAATTTAATTTCTGGTTTATAGAGAACCTGATTGAAAGTCCTCTGAAGCAAATTTAAAATCTCCCTTTGAGGTTAAAGCAAAAAAAAAAAATTGGAAGCAACCTAAGATGCTGGTACACTTCTTCACAGAGTGCAGTCTTAGACTTCCATCTGTAGTGATCTTTATATTTATCTCTTTGGATATTTTGTCCTTAACTTTATTACATTTTTTTTCTTCCTAATTAATTGGAAACTAATGTCAATCAGGAGGAATGGTTACCTCAAATGCAACTCAGAATCTGAACATTTGTCTGTTGTTATGTTGAATTATTTTGCAACCCTTTGAAGGTAACGTGTTTTCAAATTCAAACTACAGCTTAATTATTTGAAGATGCAGATAAATAATGAATAGGTTAACTCCTTAGGTATCTTAAATATTTCACAAATATGAATTGGGAAATTTATTCTATTTGTTATTCATCAAAATTATATTAAATTTAAAATATTCAGCTTAAACTGCAGGTCAGCATGCCTTCCTAAGCCCTTATGAATTAGCACTAAGCAAAATTATCAAGATTAACAAAATAAGGTTTTAGGCTTACTGCATGTTCCTAAACAGTCATTTCCTGACCAGAACAGCTGAGACTGTACTGCTAATATGCTCATATTGAAATGGCTTCATGTACCAGTTAAAAAAAAAAAGTCTTAAATTCTTGAAATGTGCAAAAGTGTAAACTATAAACTTCATTAATGCAGTACTATCAGAATAGAGCATTTTGGAAACTCATCTTCAAATAAAGATAGGAAAATAAGTACACAACCAGCACAAACCAGAAATTTTATTATGCCAGGAAACTAAGAAGGCATATATGACACATGAATAAAATATTCTTGCTATAAATGCCCAGAAATATTTTCCTCTTGTGATTTCTTTTTTTGAAAAAAAAAAAAAGAATGACGGTGATCTTCCTGCTTCTTGGTATTGATTGTTACTGAATAGTAACTTTTATTTTTTGGCAGGATTTTATAGTTTTTAGCTGAGTTACTCTGCAAGAGCATTAGGAGTATGTGCACATTTCAACAGTCACAATTTAAGAATGCAAATATAAATTTTTAAAACATAATTCTCCAGCCATCTATGTTGACAAACTACATACTTATTTCATTGCCTATACAATATTGCTGTCTACATTAGAGAGATACATTTTTCCCTCTTCTATTTTCTGATGTCCTAATTCATTTTCCCCTGTATTAGACTCATGTGGAATAGCTATGTAATTATGTGGCAAAGCTGTGACAATCCTGTAACATTGCCAGTTATGTGGGCGCACCACATAATACTGCTGCGGGATTGTAGCTCTATTTTGTGGACAAAACTGCTTACTGTATATCAGTTACAATCTACCTATGCACATATGCTTACTGATAATTACATAATGTGTATTTCTAGATAATATTATTAGATTACGATTTGCTCAAATTAGAACAATTACTGTTTTAGACTTTACCTAACAAATAAGTACTCAGGTCACACCAGCCAAACCCAGTGACTAGACTAGTTCATGACTGCATATACTGAACTCAGTAGACTGCAGACTCCAGAGAAAAATCTTGGACAAAACCTGACTTCAAGAAAATAAGATACCCTAACTCTTAACATTTTTTTTTCATCATTGAATTTCAGACCTGTTTTATCAAGAGATCACCCATTTTCATACCTATTGCATAGGTGGTAGCTAAGGAACGCACAATTTAGAAAGCACACAATTTGCCCAAAGTATGGAACTAGGTATACAACCTCAATATAACCTCAAAGTACAGAACTAGGAATAGGATTATCTAACTGTGCAAAAGTCTTTTATACAATATATTGTATTTTATATAAAAATCTAAGACTTTGTCTGCATCCTTCACCAAATTTGAAGTTCAAAGCATTTAAAATTATGTCTCTTTTTTTTTCTGGAGGGTGATGGGAAAACCATGATTTTCTCTATGTTAAACAAATTTAGCTTAAGCGATCCCCTGTAATTTACTGCAATAATTTCCTATTCTCATCAGTATGTAGAATGATTTTCAATATTCTATTAATGGCTTTTTTTGTCAATAATGCACAGCAACAAAAATGTTGTAATGCTTTATGAATATACAGAGTGTATATCTACACACACATTTGCTGAAATGTGTTACACTCACTACTGAAATCAAAAGCTGAAAATATTTTATCTATATAACTGCTACAAAATTCAATAATGACCCATTTTAATTTTTCTTCAGATAGACACATGAAATATGTAAATATATAGACAATTGTAAGAGTATTAAGTATCCACTGTATACAGGCAAATGAAAATATAGATAATAACTAAAAACTTTATAAAGCTAAATTAAATATTTTTGCGCTTTTTAAATTCACACATGCTTATGTCCACAAGAATACTACTAATCAGGCTATAAAAGTAATGTATGAAAGAAGTGGGCCTACAGGCATCATTACACTGATCACTATCAAAGGAACTTTGGGATACTTCTGACAGTTTTTTCATCTTGCAAATCTTCAAATTGTTAAATTGTTTATATTCCCCCTTCTATCAAACGGTAGTATTACCCATTTCAGATTTTTTTTAACTCGGTAAAGAAAAGAATGAAATGTGAAAAGAGTGTAAGGCATTTTAAAGAAAAACAGTTCAAAAATCTAAAAAAAAAGAAAAGGTAGGAATAAGTAGTTTTGTAGAGGAATAAGTCTATTTTTTGGAATAAGACTGTTTTATTAACATGCAAATCTTAAATTTACTTCTATTTTTAATAAATCACACTATGAATATAAGAATAAAGTAGGTATGTGACTATCTTACGAAGTTTAAGAACAATTATACTCGTCTGATTGATATAAGTAAATGCTTTCAGTCCTTAATGTAATTGTTCTTAAAAGTTGAGTTAAAGCTTTAAAAAACACCCAGTAATGTTTGAGGTCTTAAAAACAACAACCAGTACCAGATTTGAAATCAATGCCTTACATGTAAACATAGGTTCTTCTGTCCATATATTTTCCTCTGATCTTCATCAATGGTTGATTTGATTGCCAAATAGAGACAACATTAAAGAATTAGATTCAATTAAAAAAAAAGCTCCTGCTTGTTTTTATACTAAGTAGGCATGATCAAGGCTTAGCTGAATTCTGAAAAATTCACAAATACAAGTCCTTACCACGAGCTGTACGCGTCTACCATTGCATATCGCAGGATCTAACTCAGGCAAAAAACGATTACTGTGAAAAATACAGAAGGGAAATTTCCATAAATCCCAATGTACAGGGTCCACTAAAATAGTTGCATATAATCTTTTCCTGGAATTGCTCCTTTCATCCAAAAATGAACACGTCAATTAATATAAAAATATATGTCATAGGTCCTGACTCACAGAAAAGAGATGAAAGAGTTTCCACTAACCTACTAGCACTGGTGCTGGCCTAGGTCAGGCTCATACTTAGTAGATATTATTAAATAAGTTGTCATGTTATGTTATGTAGGAATAAAACAATAGAACAGTTAGATAAGTGTATCAGCTGTTCTGATAATGGGAGTTTCGTTACGTGCATAGATTGGATCTTGACAAATGTCAATACAAATTTTAATACATTACACATCTGCAGAAGCTTGGCGAATTTTTTTAAAATATTCTTTTTAAAGATTTAAGTTCTTTTTTTTAAGATTAAAGATTAAGATTAAAAATCTTTTTTTAAAGATTTTTTTTTAAAAAGTGCCAAGATTTTGTCATTCAAACATTAAATATTTTCTTTAAAAATACCATTTGGAATTTTTCAATATTATGAGCATGACTGACATATAAATGTTTTCTGAGGAATATTTGCTGCAATGCATTTCCTCCAGTTACAATTTTGAGATATGGAATATTTTTCCAAATAAATGATAACAATAAGCAGTTCATTTCATTAAAATTAACTTTATTTTCATAAAAATATATCTAAATCACTAACACTAGATTCATTGCATATTGACACACTGGTCAGTTTTATAATAGCTACTTAGCATTGTGACTACTAATGACTTCAAAAAGATATGAATGGGTTAGATTGCATTTCTAACCAGTCTATATTGCCTAAATGTTCATATTAAATGTATAGAATAAAATTAACCTTTTATTTAACTTTGCTGAAATTTTAACTGTTTAATAAACAAAAATTAAATTACTGCAGAATGAGGTTTTTTACAACATTTTTCTAAAACATGCCATGGAGATGTAAGGGTAGGGTTTATGTTTTGAAGATAAAATACAAACACATGCTCTCTATCTAAAAAGTGCTGGCCTTCTTTTTCTTTTTCTCTCTTTTTTTTTAATTCCTTAATCAATTATAACAAGATAGATGAGACTACAGTTGATCTAATTACATAAATACAACTATACAGCATATGAACAATAGGCAATTTTTTCAAAGCTCTTTATAATACGGAAACCATTGTCTTTGTTCAAGTAAAGTTGTGCAGATATTCATAAATTCTGGATTGCCCCACAGTTCATCATTACTGTACAAGAAGTATCTATACAATGATTAAACCAGCTCTACAGGGTATTCTGTTTGGGACCTGGAAATGTGTATTGGCTGCTAGCTACAAAGTCATGTTTGTTTTAAGACAATTAACCTAGGTTTCATTTTACAAGATACATTTACAATAAAAAAATCTAATTTAAAGGAGATGACCTCACCACTTCGTATTTCTGGAACTGGCTGCTTCATAATCCCAAACCTGTGTATGAAGCCATTGGTATGTAAAGTCTTTTCTCTGTAGTAATTTCTCATCTAAAGCGGTATCCAGCTGAGAAAATTCTTCTCTCTTACCTGGAGAGGAAAAAGATATTCTTGTTTTTCATTATGATTTTAAAATAAAAGTTTATGAAAGAATCTCTGGATAAGCTTTGAACATATTGCATCATATAAAAATAAAACATCATTATCTCATTTTAAAATGTTCAAATAATGTGAGTTATTTTATTTTTCTGATATATTTAAGAAATACTTTCCTGTTAATTTTGAATTATGTAACGTATTTTGGGGGGGATTAAATATCTGAATGTTCTGAATGCAAGCATTATTTTGAGAGGTTCCTTCTTATTATGTTGTTATATCTTTTCCTCTTAGAAATAAATATTAAACATAAATAGCTTGTGGTAGTACGTGTGAACATTGCTATATATATGCTATTAAATTGTCCTATCTTTATGTATAAAAAAGATGCTTTAATTTATATTTATAATCCTATTTTCCACTTCATGACGTAAAAAAAAAAAATCTTCATTATATTTAACAGTGGACACATGGCATTCCTTCTGATCTGTCTTTTAGTAACAGAATCTATGAAGATATTTTAATGGAAGTTTGTGACATTGGATTTCAAAGCAATTGCATTAAATTATTTTTCAGTAATTAGTACATATTTTTGGACTATGAAAGAGACCCCCAAATAGAGAACAGAATACTGACATTATGACAAAAAGATGTTTGTTCTGGGAGATTCTTTGTTTTTTGGATACCAGATATGTTTTGAAGCAAGAGAAAGGGCAAGCCATAAACCTGGAATACTCTGCAGAGGAATCAGCACTGTGCTGTGCCAGTATGTAATCGGGTAGAGTAACTTCATGTATATGTACATATTTACACCCTCATACATTCATTTTACAGGTGAAGTCTTTTTTGGCATCTTTGACTTAGTTTTTATGAGTCATGTAAAAAGTTTCTGTAATTTTTCATTTTTAACTGTATTTCAGATTACTGTGATTTATTTTCCCCCTTACTGTTTACTCCTTTTGTCCTCATGGAGTTTCCTTTCTCTCACTGAAACACTTTACTTGCATTTAGCCACTGCTAGAAACTGCTTAGTAAGCTACAAGAACTTACTTGTCCTGTACAAATTATTTTGCAATTGAACCAAGAACCATGTAAGTCATTCTACTTTGTACTGGGTCTGTTTGTCCACTATTATTGATTTAACTATCAATAACTGTATCAGGGGAATTAGTTCTACCTTCGAAATCAATAGTTTCCTCACTTTCCTAACTTTAAGCCTCAATCCTCATTAATGTTTTTGACAATACAAGCTATTTACAAACTCTCCTTTGTCAAGGTTTTTTAAAACTACCCGTAGTAATTTTTAAACTTGTCCTTTTGCAAAGATTAAAATGTCCTTGGCATGAGCTGCAAAATGTAGGTTTTGTTGTCCAGCCCCTCACTCCACCAGGTCTTGCAGTGAGTTCATTGTTTCTATTGTATTCCAAGAGGATATTGTTAAGTTCTCACATCTTCTTTTCTCGTAAATTTAAATATTTTTGGTTGTGCTCCCCATTTATTCAGATATAGAGAATCTCTATTCAATTCAAGTCCATTCCTTAGGCTGGACCTATTTAGTTGCCTAACACATAACAAACCTATTAAAATTAGACAGGTGCCTGGGTCGAGGCCTAGACAGCCTAGAAATTAGGCAGATGAATCTGTCCTCAGATGATATAAAGAACTCTTCTGTACTTCCCTACTATACCTCCCCACCTCCCCAGTTCTGAAAACTTCTGATTTAAATTAAAAGCTTGGACAGAGAGTCACCATGTCTTCCCAAATGAGATTGTGAGGCCTGATTAAAAAGAACAAGGGGTCCACTACTGGATCATTATCAAGTATTAAAATCTAAACAATGCCAACTACAGAGTTTGCCACCTTTCCCTTGGTTAAAGTGGGAGCCATTTCTTCTTCTCTTTTAAGTTTATAATATTTTTTCATGTGTTCCTAGTTCATGAGCACATCTTTCTGACCTTTAAATCTCGGTAAGTGGTAGTCCTACATTTGCAACTACTTGGGTACCCTCATAACACTTCACATGAAGAAGAAACTGTTCCACATAACAAGATTAAGCAATATTCTCCCCAACTTCATAACAGCATCCTGGAGACAGGACCTTCTGTTTTTTAGCCTGTGTTCTCCCGTGAGGAGAATATACATTTACAGAAAAGCTGGTGCCATCTTTCTTACCCATTACTCTCCAAAGAATTTTTTTCTCTCTATTAAAATGACCAGTAACAATTATGTATTAACTAACTAATGTGTTTGTACTCTTTTCCTCCATTACAAAAGAAGTCTATGTAGTGATTTAAAATCAGTATCAAAATTTTACATCTTAGTATGTGGGTTTGGTCAAAAGAGTTTGCATACAGTCAGCTATGTGGAAACTTGCAACAAAAAGGTAAGTTATATTTCCAAAATTATCATTTAATAACGTACTTTAGTTGTATTTTGAATTTCTGACTTTTGCCTTGGAACAATACCAGTTTTATTGAGAACACTTTTAGCTATCATTATTGAAAACAAGGAAGAGATGAAGAAAAATATATAATGTGCACAAAATAAAACAGATTTTTTTTTCTTAAAAACGTACATGTTATTAAAGACATCACTGCTATTACTGGCTTTTTTTCTCAAATATGCAGACATTGTTCATTGATTTGTTTAATAATGCTGGAGAAAATTGTAGTCTATTTTCTTATTTGGGATATATCAGTAGTCCCACATTTTAATAGTAATATCTCTAATTCTAATGAATTTAATATAAGTAAAAACAGCATTTTTATTTTCTTATTCCACTTATAAATATCATGTGTGTTTTAGGATATAGTATATCAGTATCATTAACATCTATTTGCTTGATAGCTTTGCTTAATTAGGGCTCTGGGTTTTTTAAAACCTGGACCTGATTTTGTAGAAGTACTAACACTGACAAATTCCACAGAAGTTCTTAAGAGCTGTAAGCATTCTGCATCTTTGAAATGGATCAGTCCTATAATCTTTAAATGTTAAATCCAGACAACTCATGGAATATCAAAGAAAAAAGGAACACATCAAAGAAGGCACAATTCCATAGAAAACCAAATTAATCTCAGAAGTTTTTAAAGTATCATACACTCATTAGATTATCACTTTTAAGTTTTCGGTCTTTTCAACTTTTTTTTTTTTTTCATGACATGCACACTTCTTTAATGTTTTAAGATTGGAATACACTTACATTTGGCATTAATACAGTACTGATTTTTAGGTGTTGCCAATTAATCATCCACACACAACCTGCACACTTAAGTCAGATTCAACAAAGATTTTATTGCCACTTATTGCCATTTGCATAGAGATTTTTGGCATATGAGTAGTGAGAACTTATTCAGAAGACCCACCCTCATTTTCTTAGGTGCCTTAAATGTGCTCAGAACTTTGTATTTCAGGAAAATTACACACTATTTTCTTGGTCCAGTGTGCAGATTCATAAGAATCTGTCTTTGCTGAACTGTTTACTGTCTAGTTCAGAGCTAAGAGACTTTAAGGTTACATAAAAACACACTTCTCTATCTGACAGACTCTTTCAGACTCTTTAGTAGATAGAAGCTGAGGCAGCATAAGTCATCTCCAGTTTAAAATATTACTGTTATTCCTGTTAATTAAAGCTAGTTGAAAGAGAAGAGGTATGTGGACTACTTGCAGTGCCTTAACTTAGTCATTTTCTCAAAGAATTTTCTTCAAGACTGAGGAATCTTGTGTCCCTGGCTGTAGAGGTCAGCTTTAAAAATGAAACTGAAATACTCCTCGCCTTCCACCCTCCTTTCCAAGGGGAAAAAAAAAAAAAAAACCCAAAAACCTGGATCGTGAAAGCTTGAGATTAAAAAAAAGATTGAACCCATGTTTTCCTCTGCCAAGGCAAGTGTTCTTAACCACAAAGTATTATACAAAAGAAGGAAGATGGTTACACAACTTCCTACACTCAGAAAAATGCTTCAGATTCTGAATTTCATTTTTTGTAGAGTCTATGACCAGGAAATATTGGTTCTGATTGTTCTGAATTCCAATTAGCTACTGAACTCTTTGCCAATTTATGTGGGGAACTATCAAGGAACCCAATCAAACACTGTGATTTTTGTTCAAATCTACTTGTTGATAGGAAAATAAAAGTTCTAACTTGACATACATTTCTAGAAACAGAGGATTGTGTGAATAATTTTATAATGTATTCAACCTTTTACAATTAAATTTGGATTTTTGAGAATGATTTAATTCACTTCAAAACTCACTTCATACAAAATAAAACACAAAGTCAGAGACTAGCGAGAACTAAGGCCTACAATGTGAAACGAAGTCTTGGAATTTCTTCAGCAGTCTAAGTTTTCCTTCCTTAATATAAAAAATCTGTGACCAGAGTTAATTTTCTCAATATGTATTCTGGAAGCCCTACTCTTAAAACAAGAATTAACTAGCTGAGCTTGGATATAAAATGCATGTCAAAGCTATTAATTGACTTAAATTTTTCTTATATACTAGTATTCTGGTATATATTACTGGCTACTAATATGTACTGCAATATGTAGCAGGAAAATTTGGAAATAGAACAGAAAATAATAATAATAATAATGAACCATACTAGAATGTTAGAGAAATTAGAGCAATTTTTCCCCCTTCATCAGAAAAACAAAGGTTAGTGGATTTGTCAGAAGTCTATTTTGTTAGCACTTACTAAACATACCTAAGCATTATATAGCAATCACTATATGCTCAAAATACTGGATTTTTTTGGTAAAAGAATGTAGTTGTAGTTGTTCTTATTTAGTGAATATGTTAGGAATATATATAGGACTTCCAGGCAGCTAGTAGTATAGTCTGACAATTACCATTGCAGTTTTATTAATATATATTTTTTAGGCAATAACTCAGGTTGATTGGCTTTTTCAAATAGCTCAAGCATGTACATTTCAAATAGCTACCTAACCTCTTTCTGTCCCCCCCAACAAAAACCCAAAAACACGTTCTAAGTATATTAGTTAATTTTAGTTAATTAATAACTCTAAGCTCTAAGTGTCCCTGCTTGAGCAAGGGAGTTGGACTAGATATCTCCAGAGGTCCATTCCAACCTCAACCATTCTGTGATTCTGTAATAACTTAATCAGTTTATCAGTTAAGTGAGTCATTTTGTATCTCTTGGACCAGAATGAATGAAACAGCTACTGCCTTAAATATTTCTGAATCAGTGCACAGACAAATAAAAGATCAGTTAAAATTTTCTCAGAAAAATACAGCATCAGGCAATGACCTGCAAAACCTGCCAGTCTCCTTGTCTTTAATACTCTCATACTACATGCTCTAGTAACCATCTCCCTTTCATGATGCAGCTGTTCTTGACCTCATCCACACCCTCACTCTTCCTTCCCGGAAACCAGCTATCCATTGCACTCAAACAATCATGAATAAAATCTCTGGCTTTTTTGGATGTCCTTCTTTTCCGTGTTTGTATTTCTGTGCTTATCATCTTTCACATTATGCTCTGTTTCCAAGTGGTGCATTCTTCTTAATCTGTCCCAGTTCAGTATTTACCACATTTCAGCATGTCCCTTCTATGTGATCCTTTTGACCTCTTTTCATTAGAATATGCATAACTTGAATCCTCACACTGAGATTCCTAAACAATAAAAATTGTACAAACTTCAGTCTCTGAATTCAGGGGAAACAGGATTTCATACCTGGGCCTCTGCACACATTGTTTTCCATTTCCCTGCTTGTTTCAGCCTTGACAGAATACACCACCCTCACCATTTTATCAGTGCCATTAAAAACATTTTATTTAGAGATATGTACATTACTCTTAATGCACATAACTGTCATGGTATTAGTCACTAAAGTAGACTATTTCTTCAAAGTACTATACTGTCATTTAACACGCAAATTAAGCATATCATTATGGTTATTTATTTTAACATCGTTGAATGACAAAGGCAATGTGAATTTTTTGGAAAACAGAATAAAGAAAACATGACCTGACCACTGCTTTGGTTAGTGAGCAATCAAAATTGTGGTGTTCAGTTCATGTCTCTAAATTTCCAATCAATATTGTCCTTCCAAATGATGCAAGTGGAGTTGAAGAAAAAGGAAGAACAAGTAGGAGGCTAATACTTCTATGTGCAAGAATGCATTTTACCTCTTTGATAGGGAATAGTAAAATGGCTTTTCAATCACTTACCCAGTGTTCTACAAACTAATGTTCCACTGGCTAGTGCCAACATTGAGGAGAGGCAAAATGCATCAAGTTTGCTAGGGGACAATGCTAACTTAAGTTCTTGTCATTCACCCAAACTCAGTGGTTGATCAAATATATTTCACAGTGGGAGGTAAGGGGGAAATAAACTACACAAACATTCTGAAATGCTAAGATTCTAATTTCTCTGAAACTTTCCAAGTATGTAATAATTCACCTCCCACACACATCAGTGCTGCTATTTCCAAAGGTTTATAAAGAAAGCCCTCTTTCACTTCTTGTAATCTGGAGGAATATCAAATCTTTGAAATGTCTGTGCCAGCATCTGAATAAAACATGTTCTTGAAACTTATGCTGAATTTATCTTAAAGGAAAAAAATAAAAAAGGGAGAAGGGGGAAAGAGAGACAGGTAGCATGGCAATGTCATTTGTGGCTCCAAAGTAAAACATATTAATTCCAACAGCAGCCCACAATTTGAATTGATGTATGTTTTGATCCTAAGCATTTGCACCACATTATTTATGCAAGACATCCATTTTATGAACATAACATTAAAAAAAAAGAGCATAACAGAATGTAACTTTTATTTTATGACATTTGCAAGCCAAATCTAGAGTATGTTTAAGGATATTTTAGTTTAAGTTACAAACTTAAAGAGTTTGCATGAACATGTGAACACTAATCTTTGAAGTATTCCTCATTATAATCATTATCATTTAACACAGTAATAATTACACTCATTGGAATTGACCATTATACTGCATTTAATGTATTTACAATATCTCAGAATTTAATTTTCTAAAGGTCAGAACTAAATGCCACCAAATCTAAGGTCAGTATCCAAACAATTGGTTCACTCTCTCTTATTTTACCTTTTGTTTTTCCAGTATTTAAAAAATTGCTATATCTGTATGCTGTGTTTTAAGACAAACCTGTTTGCAGCGACAATTTTTAGAACTGAAGTACTATTTCTCCCTCAGCTTAAATTTGACCATCAAGAAAGTGCATAAGACGAGAAGAAGAAATCCAAACATTAAACTTTGGCAAATGTGTTTGTGATTTTGTATTTATTAAGTTTTGGATTAAGCACTACATAGTCACTGACTCCATTCATTGAGTCTACAAGAGTTGAAATATATCAGCTGCTCTTGGCATTTTCTCAGGTATGGAAAACAGGATGGAAAAGTTTATAGGAAAAAAGCATCTCTCTCCCCACTTTCAGATGACCATACTTCACATCCTCAGATGTCCAAAACTTAAAAAATACAGAAATGAAAACCCTTGACATCATTTTTGTCTGTAGTCTTCTATAAACAAGGTGCTTTGTAGTCTATATCCTAGATGCTTCAGCCAGTCAACCAAAGCAAAATTTAACCAACAGGGCTGCTGAGCAGTAAGTTTGGAGGATACCCAAGTCTGTTCCCCTGAAATCTTTGGATAATAAGGGCCATAAAAGAATGAACGAAATTAAGATGAAAAAAAAAAAAAAAAGAAATCAAAAGTACATATCTAGGGCTTACGTGCTTACAGTCATGTTAGCGACTGTAGGAAGAAAGAGCATGCAAAAAGAACCTGTTTATCCTTTCTGCCCATTTTTTCACAAAATCCTTGCCTGTTTCTCCAAATCTGCCTTTTCTCTACTTTAAATCATTCACTGGGAGTGGCAAATTTGATTGATACTTGAGTGAATGAAATATTTTTATTAATGTCGATATGTAGCTGCATTACAAATACGCATGAATACCTGTGAATCTAAATCAACACTAACCAATTTATGTACATATGCTATTTTCAATTTTGAAGTGTTTTATGTTGTGTAGGCGAAATTATTTACACCTGGCTTACTCCTTCTAACTTATGTTGACCTGAGATACCTACCGGTATTTGATGAAGGCACTAAAAAAATAATTTATGGCTGTGTCAGTGCAGCAATGCATAACAGCAAAACCACTCTATCAAATATACACATAAAATCTACACAGACTAAGCATGAAGTTGCTGTTTAATTTATTTTATAGCAAAACCCAGAGGTAACACTGAAGATCAGGCCTGCCATTATGTCAAATGTTGTATAAACAAGGCTTGATTTAATGCTTATTGAATTAAATAAATAAACAAAAAAACCTCCAGCTTTAACACAGACATAGATATGGTTCTTTTTCTACACCTGAAGTGAGGTATTCCCCAAGTCAGTACAATTCTTCTATACGTATCTCCGATTTTAAAATATCCCTAAATGCTATGAGCTTACAAGTGACTATACGTACGTACAAATATAAAAGCACTATCTATTCCTATTAAGTTTTACTTAATAGGTTTATATATTATGGAAGAAAAAAAATATTAAAATATCTTATGGATCAATTTAAAAAAGGGAATTCCATTTGTAACAGAGGACAGGTAAAACAATACAAAACAAACACCAATTTGCCTAAAAGTTATCCTACATTAATACTTTATTCATGTGGCTTTGTAATCAGATGAAAAATGCAATAATTTAAGTATAGTAAATCATTTTTGTTAAGACAACATATATGCAAGAGTATTCAGCATCATGGAAATTGAAAATAGTTATACTGATTTTAAACTAGCTCTAGTTACAATATTTCTATCTATGCAGAGTGGATTTGAACGATTTTCCTCACTGAATGAATAAATCAGAATTGAAGAAAGAAAAAAAAATGACCTTGACTTCTGTTCTTTAGTAGAACCATTTTCTTTGAACTTTTCTCAGATTATTTTTTGGAATAACAAAATGAACAAACAAACAAACGAACAATTTTATTACTGAACACAGTTTCATCTTTTCTAAGGTTAGGTGATGATTATCATATTATTCTTACAGAAATTGTGTTTAAATTCATTTCATTCTTACTCAACTCTTGCTCTCACTTTTAAGCTACAGCTCTCGATATCACTTAAATATGTATAACCCTTTATCTATACATCTATATGTCTACATTTATAGAATCTATATGAGTTAAACATCATGAATGGTGTTAATGAGTTAAACACCATGACAATTTTGAATAAGGGATTTTGTCACATGTTCCGTTTATACTTGCGAATAGTTTTCGGAACAGCCATAACTAATAAACTTAAAAGTATAAATTGTTTTACATATTGCTTTGAACAGTAATGGACAACAATGGTAGTTGTTCATTCCTAACTCTGCTTGTGTGCAACCAATTATGCATGTTCCTGCTACTGGCACATGAATTTACAGAGCACTCAAGGCTGATCCAAAAAGGAGTGAAAGCACATGAGGTCCAATTAGGCAAGTAAACTCCCATTTGAGATTAAGGCACTTCAATAGCTAACCAGATACTACTTTTTTTTTTTTTTCCTGGAAAATGGAACAGACAGTTGAGCAAGAAGCTTTACAACCTTACCAAATAAATTAGAGTATTAAAATTGTATCACCTTACACAGTAATTCTTCTAAAAGATAATAAAATAATATTTTACTGACCAAATAAAGTAAGGAATTATTTTCTCTGTAACAGCTACTGTCACATAGAAGAACTAATAGCATTCTATTGTCAACTTTAAAAGCAGCAATAAAATGTCTGTTTTTTGGCTTGTATCAGATAACTTGTTTTATAAGAGGGATTCTAATGTAGTTCCTTTTTCATATGAAATATCCCAATATATACCAACAATTTCAATATACCAATAGTATTCTTTAAGACAGTTCAAGAAATAGAGAAACATTAGTTAATAAATTTTACAGAGGCTCTTTTAATTTAACTATGAAAGCACGTAACATTTTGTTGCAGTAAGATTTTTCTCCTCTTGTCTGAAAAGCTAAATACATTGATTAAAAGCAGTATGTTAGAGCTATTATACAGAGACTAGGAAAAGGTATACGTATCTGTAGTGAGAGTATAACAGACATACATAAATAAATACACAAACTTGTCTTTAGCTTGCACCACAGTTCTTGAAACAATTCTTTCAAATCTTTGAACTTCTCCATATTCTGGTTGAGTGAATGCATCAAGGGGCGCTAAAATTGGAGAATGACTGAACAGCATCATCATTCCCAAGGCTGCCTGGTTTCTGAACAGACTCTCCTTCAGGATTCTGGTTAGAAGAGGAGGAAAACAGGAGAAAAGAATGCAATGAGGTAGCAAAACAGTTACTAAAACAAGAAAGGTAATTTTCAGTGATATTTAAAAATTCTTAGTTCTACTTACCCTCTCTTGGATTCCAAACAGATTCTTCAGCTTTCACCTGACTAGACCCTGAATTACTACATCTCATAGTGCTCTGGATGCTCACCAATACTGTCTCTTTGTGCAACTCTATTAACCAGATAATGAAATAAGGGGGCTCTCCCCTACCATTTCTGTGAGGAACAAACACATCCTTGACGGGAAGTCATAGGAGATAAAATACTCTCATAGGGGAAATAAAACAAATCTCAAAGTAAGCAATTAGCATGACACATGCATGATAATATGCATGCTTAGGAATACACTGAAATAGTAACTGTACAGAGGAATAAAAATAAAAATATCTAGCAGCCATAATTTTGGAAGAATCGATTTTTAAAAATTATTCCGAATATGTTTTCATGAATATTTCAATTTGCAATAGATAAAAGAAGTTAGAAAGAGATTTTGAATACAGTGCACAGCACTCACATGGTATGATGACAGCCTATGCAATGTTTTAGCATATGTAGACCAGACTACAAGCAGATTCTGACAAAACCTAAGCAGGCAGACCTGGCTAAGAGTCAGGAGTCACGCTTATTAAGTACAACTCTCAGGGGTATCATGCAATCAGAGGTCACAATCGAGGCAACAGAAGCAATGTCACGATATCAGAGAAAGGGCCAATTCAGACCTGCTCCCTGACAGGCAGTGAGGTCAGGGCTTGCGGCAAATAACTGTATTAAAAGGGAATATTCTCTGCACACTTTTAGAACTGTCATCTGAACAAACAAAGCCAGGTCATCGGTAGGTTAAATCAGAACTTTCTGCCTTACCTTCTTTTTTCTTTTACATTCATTACTAATTTCTTAATTATAAATACACAACATCATCTACTAAAGCAAATTCTCAGTAAATTTTAATTTGACATACGTATTAGTTTTTAAAATACATTTTTAATTAAACTCTATAAATGGTCAAAGATATCCCTGTTCTCTTCATAAACTAAAAATACCAAACTTACCTCATGAGAAAACAATAAGCATGCAAAGGGAGAAAGGACTTTCCACAGTCCACTTCTTATTAAGCTTGATACTCCATCTACACTTGGAAACCACGCGCAAATTATTTGTTAATATTCTGTTAGTTTAATTATTATTCTGAAAATTAAATCTTCTTAAGTCTATTTGGATAAAAAAAACCACCTCTTCTTTTGTCTATCTAAATTTCTTTATCTGCATTGGGCTACTTACTTAATTCTAAAAGTGCAGTAATTTATGAAATTGTAATCAGATATTAGATTATTTAACCTAACCATAAACCTGCAAAGGACAGACTATTCTAGATTGCCATGTAAATATTATTTTGGAAAAAATATTGTCTCTATATGCACACTTTACTAGGAATCTGAAAAAATATATATTTTTATATACATATACATTTTATACATATATTATATATATCATATATAACCGGACAATACAGTATTTCCACCTTAGTATGGAGTAAATTAATGGTATATTTTTTTCCATGTCAATTTAAACATACAAATTTGAGTGTTCTGCTATAAATCATATTTTTTTAAAACACATAAACCAGAAAAAAATAAATGCATTGTATATACCAAAGCTGCACAAAACTACAGATTTGACAAAACAGCCAAAATGTTTGTCTGCTGCACATGGTAAAAGTTGAACTGTAAAATTATGAAGTTGGTTAATGAACATTACAGAAATACACAGCCTGCCATACAGGCTGCTAAGGTATTACTACATGCATGCACATTTTCATTACAGTATGTGGGTTACTTGTAAACATTCCCACAATCCCTGGTAAAATTTTCTAAATCTACCATAGTTGCTGTCTATTTCTATAGCTCCCATGACCCTTGTAAAAGGTATATGACTTTGCCACAAAGTTTATATCAAACAACACGAACATTTCAATAACTAGACTTCAATTCTGGAGTCTTTTCTTCATGTTTTGTTTGAAAAAAATGTTGCGCACTATGAGATAAATTATGTTATACAGTTGATCCACAATTCTATTGGTGGTAAAAGAAAAAAAAGACTTAAATGTACACTTAGTGTTAAAAACAGTCACATGAAAACAACCTTTAAACAACCTTTTTGGACTGCTCTCACTCTTTGACCTCATAATTCTTCATAATACCATAGTTCCCATAACAGAATAGCAAAACAAAATTTTATTATAAAAACTCTAACTGATTATACTTTCAAATCAATGAAATACTCTGGGGTTAAAGCCTTCCTTTAATCCATCTTTAACAGTACTCCAGAAGATAAAACAGGCAGAGGCACTGCTTTTAAAATGCACAGCTATATGAAACTTCTTAAACTGTAGTATCATGTTGTATTACTGTAAAAAGAGTTGCACCTACACATGTTTCTGAGAATTTATCATATTCCTCACCCATAACACCATAAGAAATGGAAATACTTTTGCAAGATGAATATTTAAACAATGTAACATTCGTGATCACAGTCTAATTCATGGACACAGTCTGTATGCTCAACTTTCTGTGGTCTATGTTAAAATACCATGTACGTACCAATGTAAGTTTAATACTTGAAATATTCACTTTGGAAAATTCTTTTAATATAAAAAACATTTTTTTCTATTTCTAAAATACATTTTAATGACGTCTTCATGAATGTATAAAAAGAGTATTATGTGCTTTTTTCATACTATATCAAGTATAAAAAGAGTATCTTTGCAAATAAACAAACCACCCCAGTACTGCCTACAGACCCCAGGCATCCAAACAGATGACAACAAATTTAACAATTACTTTTAACTAGACTAACTTAATCCAAGTGTTGTAACACTTTATTTTAGAGGAATTTAGCCAAACCTATTTTCCGTCACCCCTTCCAACGAGATCCATTTGAATTTAACTTGTTGCTAAAATTATCTGTCTTTTGCACTCTAAGACCTGGGTCACAACCTTACTTAGGGACAGGAAATAGTTATCAGGTCACTGAATGGTCAAATGTAAAAGGATTTGAAATGCTTCGGTAGTCAGGGGTCTATTCATCCAAAATGATTGCCTGATGTAGTATAAAATGCTGTGGATCAAAAAAGGAGTCAACTTATTTATGTACGCACCGGTTGAAATATAGGTGATACATCACCTAGGTCCTGGACTTAAAGTGCAAAGGAAAGTAGGAAAAAGAGAAGGAGAATCTCAGAAGATGCAAATCAAACTCTGTGAACTACTGTGTTGGGATAAATTTGTTCCCAGCCACTGATGATATTTTATGCAAAATCGCATTCCTACTCAAATAATCACTGTGAAATTTAGCTAAAATAGCAGTAAGATTTTTTGTTCTAGTGTGGAGTTCATTTTAGTTTAAAGATAAACTATTAAAATGTGGAAAGCACAGGTGAGAGCTTACATGTTGTATAAAATACAAGTTTTAAAGTTTGTTGGAATAATTTGACACAAAATTTTATCAGAGATCCTATTTAGGTCCATCAGTCCACCTGATGTCATTGCAAATTACGACCATCTGTAAAACTATAGAGAAAGAGAAATAGGTAATAGGTAATACACAAGGTAATACACAAGCAGGTGAAATATACAGTCAAAATCAGAAAAGCTTCAATACCAGAATATAGGACCCTTGAAGACTAGAACCACAGTATGACTATGATATGAAGCTGGAATATATCTATGGTAAGTACCTTGAGTCTGGGAACTTCAGACAAATAGAAATGTTGTTAAAAAAAAAGAATATGAAAAGCAGTAATATTAACAAAGATGTCATATGTCTAGATCAATTATAAATATTCAGACACTGACGTGCACCGCATGAATGCACTTAAATGATGTTTTATGCATTTATTTTTAAATTTACACTATAATTTCAGGATTGCTTCATTCCATGAGCACTGAAAAAATCCTACATTATCATTGATGGACAGGGGACTTGAAAATTAGGCACACATTTTATTTTTTAGTTTTATTTTATAATAAGAAACTGGGCCACTCAAACTATGTAACTGAAGCTCGAGTGCGTGCACTGTAAGGCCCCTGCAGTCTTTTACAACTTTTCAGCGTACCGCTGTTGTGAACTGGGTTTGCACTCTGCCAGCAGAGCAGCTCTGACCCATGGAGAGCACTCCTTCAGATCAACACTGCCTCAGGCTTTACTGCTTTCTCCAAGAAGTCTTACATTTCAGGCATCAAGTTGAATTTCTTCTGGAGATGATTAACCCAAACCCATGACAGATTTTTTCCAAGATATCCAACTCCTCATGTTTATTTTATCCTGGCTCTTTTTGGATGTACTGGACACAAGTAACCTACTCATTTTACATGTTAAAGGGCTGGTGGAGAGCCATTAATTCCTTAAAATGAGAAAATATTTCAATGCGAGAGGTCTGTTGTGTGAGCTCACACTAGATAATAAGAAACAAAGCCAGGGAATTCTGATTTTAAGAGATAGATTCCCTTCCTCACTGCAGGTTTCTACAATGCATTTTCATCACATTTCGGGACAGATCTTACATTCTCTGGAAATTATTCTGTAATTTTCTCCAGTTTAGAAACTACTTCTGCCATAATCTGGCATACAAATTTAAAGCCTGGGAGATATACAGTAATTACATTCTACTGTAAACATTGCAATACTTTAGTAGAACTGCAGCAATGCCAAATTTAGAATGTGGTTATTAATGCTTTTCAGACCACGGCTACATAAAAGATGACTAAATTTAGAAATGGATGTTTACAAACAATGGGTGCTTCCTGGGAGCTGATGCCATTTATAATTTTCCATTGAAAACAGTTAATTTATTAAAGATGAAAACAGCTAACACACAACTCTCAGCTACAGCTCAATGTATTTTTAACTGCCCTTAAATAACAAATAACAATGTATTATCAATTTTACAGCATAGTTAAATCACAGCGTTCCATTCTCAGTGCTTTCTCTTTACTATCAAGCAGTAGTATTTACAACCACTAGTCACTTGAACCAACATAAATACTATTTAATTACTACATACACATCAATATGCTCATATTGAATAATACAAAAAATCTAAGAAATTATGTCTGTCACTGTGCAAAAATATATGTGCAAAAATCCCAAATTACTGGTTTCCAAACGCTCAACTTTCATTTTAAATTAGCACTTGTTATAAGAAAATGTAAAAATACAAGGAGCTTCATAATTGGGAACTAGTGGAAAGCTGGAAAGTAGACACAGAGTATCCAGTCATGCTATTAAATTTAAATGGATTCTTGGTATTTGTTTTCCAATCATGTAAAGTAATCACAAGATCATTTTACCTCTTAATCTAGTTCCAATATGAAATATAAATGTTATTTTTACTGACAATTTGAAAAGAAATGAACAAATATTTCCATAATTAAAAGCCACCTGTAAAAGCATAATCTATTCATTACTAAATTTGTATTGGTGAAATCTGCCTTAACATTACACTCACTACATTTTCAACTTTTTACTGGTTAGTCAACAAGCATAGTATGAGAAGAAACACAATATTGTCGATTAGAAACTACAGACTCTCAAACTACAGGTTCTCAAACTACAGTAAATGCATCCTAACAAAATAATCCAAAGCATCTAATAAGAGTTGAATTTCCTGGGAGTGGATATTGGGCACGCTTCTGGATAAAGACAAGTTATACTGTTCTCACTTCGTTGAAATACAAAATAAATATGTACCACTGATAGACACAATCGTGACTAAAAATAAATGTATTATAGTGGTGGTAAATCACCTAAACTACTAACTTTATCAGAACACAATGTGTGAAATTCTGAGAAACTGCAAGTAAATCATATCCAAATTATGCAGAGATTGCATGGCTTTACCTGGCTTCCCAGCTAATCTCTACTGCCCCTTTCCAACTTGCTCTTCAATCATAGAATCACAGAATGCTTAAGGTTGGAAGGGGCCTCTAGAGGTCATCTAGTCCAACCTCCCTGCTCCAGCAGGGTCACCTAGAGCACATGGCACAGGACTGCATCCAAGCGGGTTTTGAAGATCTCCAGAGAAGGAGACTCCACAACCTCTCTGGGCAGCCTGTTCCAGTGCTCTGTCACCCTCACTGTTAAGAAATTTTTCCTTAAGTTCCTGTGGAACTTTTGATGTTTCAGTTTCCAGCTGTTTCCTCTAGCTCTATCAGTGGCCACCACTGAAAAGAGGCCAGCACCATCCTCCTCAAACTGGATGGCAATCCAGTTTCCTATGCCACTGAAAGAAACTATTTGGATAACCCCCCATAGTTGTTGAGGGATTACAGAGGACCTCAGATAAACTGCAGTGTTTCCAATGCCCTTAGTGAAGCAATGTGCAAGGCCTAGGGGGCTCCTTTAGCTTTGTGTTGCTGTATCTAACTCTTGGTTGACAGAGCAGATAGGAACTTCTCTATAAACGAGATTGCTGAGACTAACACAAAATTGATGTACTATGTCCAAAACATGGTACATATTTCCAGATTATTTTATCTTAGATCAATCACTGAAATAGCTTCCACACAACCAGGTGAAAAGCAAAGTCATCTAAGAACACACTTCTCCCCACAACAGCACACAATAAAAATTATTTGCATTCCTTTAAAACTCTACCAGAACGCTGAGACCCTTAAACTGCCACCACCTATAAAATATACTAAAATCTCCCTAAATATTCATCAGAATGGCTATCTGACATATTTTGTTTCTCAGCTCATTAGTGCTAACAGACACCCAGCAACTCTGCTGGAAGCATAACCCAATCACACCAAAAGCAGCAGCATCTAACACACAATCCAGGAAATGTCCAACAAATCATCGGATGTGAAAGCACATCAAAGTAGGCTTTCAGTTACCTTCAGGTTTTTGGTCAGGTCGTAGCTTCTTAAGAGAAGCAGGAAAGCTCATAAAGTGCACAGTACATGCACAATTACATTTGTTTAAACTGGGGCACACTTAAGTCAACTTAAGGTAACAATATGTAACTACATTCTGAAAGCGTATTTATTTAAATAATATATTTCACCAATATATCTCTATTATACAATGACTTCACGCATTAAAATAATTTTAAAGAAAGTGAAACAGTATCTTGGCAGAAAGCATTAATATTACAAAATACACCTACATGTTGATATTGCAAATGACACCAAAGAGTAAATATTCATAATTTATTTTCCTTTTTAAATATACAAAAAAGCTGATAATACTATCCTTTTTATACATATTGAATTCACATACCTATTTAAACCTACAGTGTGTATGCATATGTGCATACATACACTCAGATATTGTATGTATACATATTCATGCAGACGTATATTCATATATGTACACACAGAACACACAAAATTTCATTCACTTTGCCCATGGCCTTTATACATTGCTTGTATTTTTAAATGGAAAGCGCTTGTCTGTAGATATGTTCCCCCATGGTGTTTATGAAGCCTGTAATACAAAGGATTTTGTCTCGAGCTTTTGTGCGTATTGTGATACAAATGTGAATTAATGGTTCTTCAAAAGGGAATCATTACAAAGTCACTGAATAAAGTATGATGACCTTCCTAAAAGTTAATAAAAAAATATGACATTGCTCAAACTTTGAAAGATGTATTTTCATTTATATCTGTCCAACCAAATCATTATGTTATGATACGTATGTCAAATTAAGAGTTATGCGAGTTGCCCCACGGGATCAAAGCTATGCACAAGTTTTGAAAGTTTGATGTCTACATTTATTTTACATATCACTTCCTTGCAACTGTTGTAACAGAGTGGCCTTCTTAAAACTAGGTCCTCAAGCACATTTTATACAACTTCAAATACACTTGTAGATTCAGACTATTTTTGTCATGTATAGCTACTATTATTTCAGAAAACAGATTTCAAATGAGAAATAAGTAAGATTTTAAACTACAGTTTTTAATGAAGAAATATACAAATAAAATACATAAACAATCAGCATACTGTCGGTAAACAGAAAGCCTGTTTAAAATCTTCCATGAAGCATTACTATAACTTAGGTTTAATAATTTGTAATAACTGAGACTTGGAGCAGGGAAAGTTGTAGTTTTCACAGAGTACAAACATAATAATAATAATAATAATAATAAGTACAGTTATCAATTATATTTAAAGCCAAGAAAGATGAGTATTAGTTCAACTATGTTCTCACAGTGTGGCTTTCTACATGGTAATCATGTAACACTGTCAGCCTGACAGCTTGTACAGCAAGTACAACAAGGCAAATTATGACAGAATATAATCCTTAACCCAGCAACGATTTGTTTTAACTATCTCGGGAGACGATTATTTAAGTGCAAAACTTTTCCTTTATGTTCAGTGAACTAAATTTTGGACAAAATTCTTGGTTTTCACTTGCTGTATTCTCATTGTCCAACAAAGGCTTACTATTCAATAATTTTTAAAATGATAAACACATTAAAACATTGCTGGTACATATAAAACAAAAGCTATATTTACAAATGATACTTCAAACAGCTCAATATTCAGGATAAAGTGAATATAAATATGATACCTACTGTTTAATTAAGACATACAGATACTTTACATACAAGAATCAGATACTAAGCTCATTCCCTTTCATCCTTTATTTCCTTCTAACTATTGCTATACCTCTTATTTTAAAATTCTTTTTGTGTTTTCTACATTAGGCATTTCTACATTAAAGCATTTTTAGAGCTTTAAGCATAAACTAAGGAAATAATAACGAAGACTCAAGACATTCATCATATATTTTAACTAGATTACCTCTTACATATTCACTACCATGATGTGTTCCAGTTTGAAAAGCTAAAACTGTTCTAATTGTTTCACTTCCGAGGGCATCCCCTTTCAAAAGTAGTGATTCTGTTATTTAACAGATAACACATGTGTACTAGCCATTGATGTTATGGTTTCTCCCCCCATTTTCACTTTAAAGAAATAAAGCAAGAATATTTAGAATACATGTTCTTTTCTTTCTTTTTTTTTTCCTTTTTTTTTTGAGATTGTTTAGTGGTTTATGAAGGAGATGGACTAGAGTGCAAATTCTCTACCAGAACACTGACTACTATCCTATGAAGGGAAGACAGAAAGTTTATCTCCATCAAATAATGGACTGGTCTGCGTTTTCTTTTGATTTGGCATATAGTGTCCACAAAATTTACAGATACAGAATGAAAGCATTCCAACTTCTTATTACCAAAGGAACTCTCATTGCAGAGCAGACCCAAAGCAAGCTCTTGCAGTCAGAAGAGGAAGAAATAGTCAAAAGGTGAGAGGATAAATGGCAGAGAAACTTTGCTGTAAGTCACAACACAATTTTGTCAAATCATTATGTAGGTGCTTTTGTAGGAGATAACATATGAAGTAGATACGAATAAAATCTAGATCAAGAAGCTCTAAATTCAGATAGTATCTCAAAAATATATGCCCAGCAGAGCACTCTTGATTCTAATTAATAATCTAGTACTTTCTAGCTATCCTATCTGACAGTCCTGTGACTTAAACAGGACAATTTTAAATTCTGGTCTATCAGAATAGTACTCCTTGTCTTCCTGAAGGCTCAGGGGAGCAGGAGCACCCAGAAGCACCCAGTAAAAGATTGCTGAAGAAAATCTCATTTTTTTTAGCTGGCCAAAGGAATATAACTATCCTTGGAAAATAAAGTTAAAGAGTATGACTGATTTCAGTGCTTGCTTTTTGATACCCAACATGCTGCAGCTTCTTCTTTCCCCGCATTCAAAAATAAATTCAGTAATATTCAAAATAGATACATGCGCTTCCTAAAATGAAGGGAAATATTCCCACGCAGGAAAAAATAAGTCCAAGTCAGGAAAGCTAGGCTAAACCCTAGAGTGTTGAGCCTGGGGTCAAGTTTGTCTCTGTGGTAGCTCTGAACATCAGCAGTACGGCTTGCATGCTGCAGGCACCTGCAGTGTTTTGCAGGCAATCCACCCTCGTTTCTTCAGCATGTGCCAGGGGAAGTGTTATGATAGCACATGGTAAACCAGGCACAATATACTGGGTGTGCCTCTCTTATAGGTAAATCCACGCTTAGATCCAAAGCATTTTCTTCTTCTTCGTAAACCCCCCCAGAATTCCTTCAAACCAATTTGAGCATGGTGTAAATGAACGTAAAGCAAATTTCAAACTGCATATAGCAAGGTTAATCAACAGAATTGCGATTCAGTTATACTTGGATATTTGTAGACTTGTCTTGGGCAGATTTTAACATCTATTTCCATTCATTGAAGGTTAATATTATTATTTTTTTCCTATACTAAGAAATGAGATGCCATTTCATATACTAAGAAATGAGAAGCTTTGGATAAAAGTAAAATGGGTGACGATTATCTAATCACTGTTTGCGGCTACAAAAGGAACCATATTTTTCTAAAACCGATGCCTTTGCAGATGTTCAGCTTCTTTAAATGAAGTTTTTTTTTTTAAAAAAAAAAAACAGACTTGGCCTTATTCTAATTCTATTAAAGCCAAGCAGAATTTTATCATTAATTTCATGAGTAAAAGAAACAGATAAACATTTAAAGGCCTTTGGAAAGTCTATCTTATTCTTTCATGGTGAAATTTCTTTGCTTATCTTCCATCTAAAGGTGATTTTTTAGGGAATTCTTATGAAAGTGGCTTCTTTAGCAAATGTTAATGATCTTCAGGAATCAGTATCTTGCTTAAGAAAAGATGCTAAGAGATGGGAATTTTGAAGTGCCAATACATTCATAAAAATTAACTCCCATCATCTTCTATTTTATTTTTATTTGATGTGCTCTGGTGTTCTTACATAGGTACCAGTTCATTACGAATTAATCTGTGAAAGCATCCCCTCACCTCCACCCCCTGAAAGACCTGAAATTGTAATGCTTCACTGCCATAATTTGAGATAAACTGGAAGAGCAAAGAACCTTAAACTCCTGCCTTTTTCTATTTCTCTATTTTGCTTTATATTTTAACCAGGTTAACTGAAAAGATATTTTGAGATATATATGTATGCATGCACAAAGGTAAAGTGAAATACATACTCATACCTTCAAAGTAACCAGTATTTACAGGCTGTGTCTTCCTTGGTGGTTTCACTGGGAGATGTTTATTTTCATTGTTTTTGAACAACGCCAGGCGCACAGCTGGGTCTAGACGACAAGAACAAGTTAAAATCAAAGGTCAGACCTGTCTCATTCATTCCTTCAAGCAGTTTTTCACCTTTTAGCCATTTAATAAATGCAAAATCTTTAAAAGTAGATTTTATATTCACAAAAAGATATGCTTTCTAAAATAAAGCAAAAGAAATACAGTTCAATGAAGAACTCTTTTTCAGGATTTTGATACCAGTGATCTTTTTGCTAACTTATCTAAATAAAAATATATTCTAAAGTATAAATTTGCACAAAATATTTTTTTAAAAAATGCTTTCAAAGCTTGAAATTCACAATCAACTGAATATATGTAGATCATTGTTTGTAAAAGCTTTGTCTTAGAGATATTCAGTAGTCAAAAGGAATCCATTTAAGCCTTAAAATGTTAAGTATTATTAAGTATTAGACATTATTTATGTTAATAAGCACAACTTATTTTCTGAGACAAAACTTAAAGATAATAAGCTAATACTTTAGCAAATTCTATCTTAATTGAAGTAAAGGTGGGTACAGAAAGCTATAGTCATTTGCATGCTAGAGTACAAAATCTTAGGTTCATAACCGTTACTTTGAAAATTTCGTAAGGAATCAAAGACGAACACACAACTGTATATCAATCTAGACAATATGTCTTTTTGGACTCACAAAAAAAAAGTTTAATCAACAAAAGCTAAGTTACTGCAAAACTTCAGACAAGGCAGGAAAGGATTCTTTCTTTTCCTTTTGTGGATTATTTCTTATATGAAGGAAGAAATGTTTGCTTGAGTCAGAAGAATCTGCTAGAAAGAAGACAAAAAAAAAGCACAGTGCAGAATAAATCAGTCAGTTATGAGAGAAAAAGGAAATAAAAAGAGGATGTGGAAGAAACTGGAGACAAAAGCAGATATATAATGAGAAGCAAAAGCATATAGGTTTTTCTAAGTTTGACACTGAACATGATGACATGAGTGACTGAAAGCCATGGGAACAAAACAAAGAAGTAAGATTCATATGGTTAAAAGAAGAAGACAATTGCACAAGTAAACAAATACAGACTCAGGAAAATCTGAGAGACAATGTGGCAGAAGTCGGTTGTATATAAAGGTGATTACAAATCATCAAAAGAAGTATAAATTACTAACAATAAACAGAGAAAAAACAGAAACAGAACTTAGCAAGAAAGTAGCCATGGCAAAGAAAGGATCTAAGTTTTCACAAAGTGTGCAAGTACAGCAAAACGAATATGTGAGACACTGCCCGAACAGATAGACCAAGAGAATGTTCAGACTGGATAAGTGTACAATATTAACTGTGTCCAGTTCTTCATCCTGAGCCTGACAGTTGAATGACCTTGTAGCAGATCACTGATGCTTATTGAGGGAGGTTATAAGAGCACCTATAGTCCTGCAGCAAAATAAATATTTTTTTGTTTGTTTGTTTTCATATTTATTGAAATAAAGGCTCAGAATGCTCTTTGAAGTCAGTGGGCAATTTCTTATCAAATTTAAGAGTAACTCTGAAAGCTAGTTTTGAATAGACCCGCATGTTTGCTCTATACACTTCAGTTATGTAAGAAGAATGGATCCTGAAAGTCCCAACTTTTTGAGGAGAATGGTCTTCTGACAGGAGTAATGAAGACCCAGCCAAAATGTAGCTTTACCTTATAAGTTGAGGTAAGAACTCTAATAGGGTATGGAGATATATGTAGACAAAACACTCCAAGAAGTTTACAGGATTCTTGGTCAATCCACAGTTGTAACTCTGGTTGACAGGATGCTCTTGATAGTGCTAACCTCTCAGAAAGCAGCAACAAAAAACAGCTTCCAGATTCACCCAAAGATTCGGAGAGATTTAAAGTCATTTCGCCCCAATTTTACTAACTACCTCAGGTATAAGTTCAGTGGAATGAATCAAGAAGCGAAGTAAAGACTGATTATTAGTTCTAGGGCTGATTACTAGAATGATTCAGATAACTGTATCACCTTTTTCATGAATCAGATTACTTGGTTCATGGGTATTTTAGACTTTAGGTAGATGGACAAAGTATTTTCACTTTATTCTTTTGGCATGCCTCCCTACTCAAAACACATTTTTAGTAACCTAGTGTTTGTCAAGATAGTAAATATTTGAGACAGTAACCTGATGATCTGTGATAAAATATATTGAAATAGAAATACTTTCATATCAAAAGTTATTTTCTCTGTAATTTTAAAAAACTGGAGTAATTACAAATATTTTAACTGAAGTATAACTTTTAGTTATATTTTATATACTGGTAAGATTAAATGAGGAACATACACAGATATAATTTTTCCAACACCACCAGTGTAGATAAAAGACACCTAAGTAAAAAAAAGTCTCTGTCTCCAAAGACAAAATGTATTTTCCAAGCTGTATTTCTGATTTTCTTAAAACAATTCCTGAAAAATTCCAGCATACTGTTTTCCTAAGGTGGTCTACAAAAATTGTTACAAAATGCTTTTAAAATGACATCTTTCCTTAATCTCTCTTCAGACACAATTTTATGAAAACCCTGAGCAGTCCTAAGTTAAACTATGTCAAGAATATTTGTGTGAAGTCACATGAAATTATTAGTACCACCAATATTTTTCAAACATTTATTTATGCACAAGGATTTTGATATTAAAGAAGGTCCATGAACTGGAAAGAGAGGGAAATGATGGAAATTGTTCTTCTAAGAGATTTCTATCAGAAGATTTACTTTTGAGTCTTTGCAAAATAACTTAAATAATCTACAAGGATTTAACACAGTGCCAGACTACTTGAATTTGTACCTACCTGGATCACCTCAACCATTGCCTACAGCTCTTTTGTTATTAAAAATGAGTCTTTATCTAGTCCCAAATGTAGGCAATATTACACAGATTACTTTATAATACTAGTGCTTTTCGGTCTCTGACAGAGATGGGGAAATGAACCGCATGTATGCTTTGATGGCAAGCAATCAAATGTTTTAAATTTCACAGAGAACTGTGAAAGAGTCCAATAGTTCAAAATCATACAAATATCTTCCTGGATTCTGGCACACTCATTTAAATGTGGTTTATTAGATGATGATCTGTGCTGGCAAACTAGAAACCAGGGAGGTAATTTAATGCACATTGCTTGGCAGATTCCAAATATAGAAGATAAGTTGGACAAACATTGTCCAAAAGTTATAGAAACAATATGGAAGGAGTAGTTACTGCCTGATCTGGCACTACATTTGTTAAATAACTTCTTGATAATATGTTAAACTGAAAAAAATAGAAGTTTGTCATTCATTGCTGTGCAATAACTGTAATTGGAAAAAGACGCATCTGTGCCAATCCGAACCAACTTTGAAGAGTTGATAAATCAAAGCTGGCACAGAGTGACAGAGAATATGTATAAAATTATTGACTTTGTAATTAATTGAGAAGCACACACTTTGTTCCGAATCAGACAGCAATTAGCACAATGAGATTCTCACCCATGGCTGGAGCTCCTAGATGATGCTGAAAAACACATCAACAAAAGCACCCTTCTCTCTGATGCTGTGAAAATTTAGATCAATTGTCATTTAATTAATGGGTAATAGCGAGTAATAATGTCCTCCAGATTTTCATTCTGGCTGTTGTTAGCTCAACAAACTCATGCACTACAGTCAGATCATCCATTTTTGAGGGTTTTTTGTACGTTTTGTTTTCTTTTTTGTATTATTATTGCATTGCTGTCTTAAGTTCTAAACGTGAAATAAAAATTTTTACTGACCTCTATGGAATATCTTCCTAATTGTGCTCTGATTCTGGGAGTCAAGTCTCAACCCAGTTGCTGTGTGGCAGCAAGAATTATTACCTCATGTTGTCAGATACTGACAAAAAAACCTTTTCTTTTGGAGAAGGAATGGTTAAGCAAGAAGCAATAAAACAGGGCAGGACAGGCGGTCTGAATACAAGACAAAAAGCCTCCAGTCATCTTAAAAGTAAAAGAAATTGACTTTCAGAGGCTAATGTCAAATCCAAAGAAGCAATGAAATTCAAAAGAAGAAATTCTCTACTCTTATATCTTTAAGAAGGTGTCCATCTTATGAGTCATAGACTCAGTCACAAACACTTAAGCACAGTGAGGTTCATTAATATCTGCTGTGTTTAATTTTTAATTAGAATTTGTAAAGAATTTTATGCATCCATAATAAACAGGAATAGTTTGACAGCATGCCAGTTTTACTTGGCTGCAAAACTTCTGGTCTCCTGCCCACACTTTTCACATTATCTTACTGTACAGTAAAAATAGTTGAAGTAGACACAGCATACATTTGGTATGGTTAAAACACAGGCCACAACTTTATTTAACTACATAAACAAGCATACATAACCGTAATGGATTAGTGCATAACAGGCCTTAAGGCTATTAGCTGGTGGGACTGGTTTACTGCAAAATATGCCCTGCCTGAATCACTCCCCATTTTAACATTAGGCTACTTTAAGCTCTTCCTTGTAACACAAACCACAGGATTTAGTGCACTTGCTAGTCTTTTCCATATTTTTTTCACTATTGAAAAGGTACATGGCCAGACACGAGGTAAAATATTTCTCAGCTGCTTTTGCATTTCTACAGTTTAGAATGTACTTCAGCCAGTCGCTCCAGGTTCCGTATGTAGGTAACAGAAAACTTTAACAGCGAGATTCGAGTAGCCTGTTTTTGGATACCATTTTAGGAGGAAATCGATAGCATTTAAGATGCATATTTTTTTCCATACAGGAAAGGAGATAACTAGGCTCTGACGTAGACTTCTATAATTAACCCATTATATCCATCACTGTTGCATTAACAGAAGATAAACGATTCAAGTGGGAAATGAAAAGGAATAAACTTCCACACTTGAGGATGTCAGGAATACAAGTTGTTCATGACTGTTCAATTCAAGTTCTAATTCTGCAAACACCTTTATATTAAAGAGGAACTGTAAAATTCTCTGGGTGAAGGCTGATTTTGCACTTTGAATCAGTGAATTCAGGCCCTTTGCAAAGGAATTGTTGAAATTTGGAAGCAGATAGCACATTCTGACAGACCATAATGCAACTGCAACTACACTAACTTAAAACTATTTTAGTGTAGTTAGCATATCTCAACAATTTTTAATCAGAGAGCCAAGAAGAAAAAAGCTGCCACTATAACACTGATGAACTGGATTTAAAGAAAGAAAACCAATAATAGAAATAAAAAAGAAAACCTGGAAGAATTAAGATGAAGTTTCCGTAAGTATTAGATGGACAAAGCTCATCTTAGAGGAGATAGATAGATTTGATATAATGCTAGTTTCTAAGGAAGCATTAAGAAATAAGAGAAAAGCATGCCATTGATATGTATTTACTCAGATGAATTTTAATCTGTCTCTCAATACTTTAAAAAAAAAAAAGACTCTCTACTATATTCCTGCTTTAGCAAAATGTTAAATTCATAGTTATGGCCTATGATTGTGAACCAAATCTGTCTATCTCTCCAGTAAGAGTGGAACTGCTGAAAGTATTCCAACGTGAACTTCACACCACACAGAGACCCAAGGCCTTGTGGATCTGGTTACGGTTTCCTGATCTGGGCCTGGCAGCCCCAGGATATGGGATATCTACTCTAATTTAAACACTCTGAAGTCCCTCTGTTCCACCAGACTTTGCTCTCACAACTTGAGAGGATGTAGTTCATGCACAACACAATCACAATTGTGTGGAGGTACTTCTCATGTAAGCAATAGTTCCTCAGGATCACTTTTTAGCACACTATGTAACATCTGAGCCTTAGCATCAGTTCAAGACAAAAATACTTTGTTCTATTTGATCATTACTGACCAAACAAGGATGGGCTTTGCCAATGTATTGTATAAGAAAGTACAGTTGCCTTGATTGTCTTTCTGTGGAAAACCACTTAAGTGTACAACATCTCCAGTCATATTTCTTGTTTCTGGAAAAAAAAAAAAGTGATTTGAATGGCTGTCAGATGAACCTTGTAGGGGAAAATTACCCAAAAAGGTTTTTTTTTTTCCTTTAAGAAGACAAAAAAAAAAAAAAGGCAAAGGCAAAAAAAGACAAAAAAAAAATTTCCCTTACTAGGTGGTGTTAGAAAAGGAAAATTTGAACCTATAAAAACATTGTGCAAAAGTTTTCTTAATTTTTTCTATATCACTGAGATACATTCCAAACGATACATTAAAACGGCCCAAAACACACATACCCCGTCGAATAATCTGAACAAAATTAATGTAAATACATCCAAAAAATCCATTATAACAACTTGAACAAAAATAGGATAACAAATCTGATATGCTCAAACAATCAAACATTTATGACTGGATTAATTACTACTAACATAGACCAGACAGCATATGGAGAAAAGATGATATAACCTAATAAGTTCTATTCATGAAGAATGATACATAGGGCACCAAGTGGAACACATGGCAAAAATCCAGCTGCACACCAGATATTTACAATTATTTTTAGGAAGTGTTATAGAGCATGGTGGGAATCTATCAAGGTTTAAATGCAATCATTTTAACCTTCTGGCCATTCTTTTTTTTTTTCTTTCTTTTTTTTTTTTTTTTGCAAAAAAGAAAGCATGTCCTGTTAGTTGTATGTCTTTAAAAAAATAGAGAGGTTTTTGTCATAATTAGGCTTAGTGACAAGATTTAAATGGGGAAAAAATACCCGAAAACCCCACTTAACTTTCTCTGTAGGCTTAATTCTTTTCCCCTTCTAAGACCAAAATATCTTTAAATATTTTCATTGCTTCTTAATACAGAAGATGTTTGCAGAGTTATACAAAAGAGGAAAATTAACTGTAGCTTGTGATAGAATTATAACAAATAAATGGACACTTAAAAAATTAAACATAAATACAGCTACATTTTCCAAAGACCACTGATCTTATATATTAATTTACATCTAGATCTAATTCAACCAGGATCTAACATACTCAAACATTTCTAAATGAATATGATTATACTAATATGCTTATTAACATATTACAATGAGATCTGCATCAGCATATTGTATTAACAGCTCAAAATTCTGGAACAGGTTCACTGACATAAGAAGTGTTTGAGAAGAACCAGAGGACAATTAAAGAGAAGCCACTTAAGCACAATTTATTTTGCAATATTACATATGAAAAGTATGGTTCATTTCATAGGTATCACATGACATTTTCAGAAAGAATTCTTCCATAATTAATCAAGTTTGATGTGGAGATAGGAGTTACATGATGCAGTTTTTTTTAAGGGCAATCTTTTAGCTGTAGGAAATGTAGGAAACAAAAACAAACTGAGCAAATCATAGACTCACAGAAAAGTTGGAAAAGACCTTTAAGTCAATCATCTTAGCCTGATTGACTTAACCCCCTGCAAAAAATTATTGTATGTACAAAACGCAGAAATATAGACTACACATTTACAAGAGGAGATAGACGAACAAAAGGAAACAACATCCCTGTTTACTACATCTGACAAATATTCCTTTTGATATTCACTAGAATGTTTTCTTTTTTTTTCTTTTCTTTTTAATCTGAATGTATTATCACTGAAACAAATCCATCTTCTTATGGAGACTTAACCTGTGAGTTGTTTTTACTGAATCACATTCCTCCTATATTCATATTAAAGTTTAATGTCACATAAGCAAACTTTATAAAAGGAGATACTCTATTTTAAGATGTAGAAATAGAACTATCACATGTGATATAATGATTTTTATCTTTTGACTTACCTAATTTTTTATTACTGAATTTTTTGGGTTTCATTTTATGAGCCCTTTTCAGCATTAGCTGTGCAGTAGAAATATCTTTAAAACCCCTAGGGAAAAAAGAATGATTTACTATATATTTGACATATATTACGTTACATGAACTGCATATTGTGTTAATTGTGCATATTTCAAAAAGAATACAAATGTGCTGGTTATAAGGTATTAAACATTCTGAATTACATTGATACCTGCAATATGTATCTTTAAATTACAGCCTTGCCACTACTGAGATAGTGTCTGAGATACTTTAAAAAGCAAAGATAATAATTTTTACATTGCTATAAAACAAAAATACTTCAAAGTTTATTTAAGAAGAGAGGAATTTAACTAAAGGAAACTACAGCAGGCAATATTATGCCTATTTCTAGAAGTCACTATACAAGAAAAACAGATAAGCTTAACGTACCATTCTTCTGAAATTTTCTCTTCTTTTTCTGACCTGAATAAAAATTTCTTTTTTTCTTTCATGTCAGAGAGCTGTGACATTGCTCCCTTCTCTGATCTGAAAACAAAGTATATAACAGGTACTGAAAGGTAGGTAAATAAGGACGAACCTGGGGTGACTGCTTTGCAGCCTTTGTTGCTTTGAAAGTTATTTGTGCCTTGAAAATAATACCAAAAAAAAAGAGTCTGTTTTAATACTCCAGGAAGGCTTTATCTTGGAGAGTAATAAAAGTCTGCCATCAATTTGAAATGTTTACATTGCAATTACTTGAAGCATATTTCAGTCCTTTCTCTCGAAAGGAATGCAGCTGTGTGAGAAATCCCTTTTAATCCTTATCTAGTCTTAGAAATCTCTATTTCAACATCTACATGTTATTATATACGTGTAAAATTGTATGCTTTATGATATATAGTTTAATACAGACATACATAAATATATATATATATATTTTCTTATATTCTTAATTCTGGTAGTTACGGAAAAAATAATCATAACTGAACACTGAAAAAAAACAGCTCACCTCCTTCTCCTTTTGATGTTTGTCATATCCAAAAAAACTAAACTTAATGAAAAAAAATGTATATGTACATTTGACTTACATGTTACGAAAGTGGTTAGTTTCTGGTGAGCATGAATGTGGTCTGTCATCACACTGCCAAGCTTCAAGTGGTGCCAATGGCAAACAAATTGGATGTTCACTGGCTTCTGAAGGCATAGACTTCTAAATAAGAGGAAAAAAGGTACAGTTGATGATTCCTCTAAGTTTGTCACAAACACTGCAAATAACTACTCAAAACCCTGAAATGATGGTTAGCTTTTTCAGCATCATTGAGACTAGATGTATGCTCAGGAGTTTGAAATGTGTGAGCAAACCTGCAGGGGCTTGAAGAACTGATTCTTGTAACAGAATTGATTCCTAAAAGTGATATGCCCATTATGGACCTTATATTTAACCAGGCATGGCAGAAAGGTGACCTTATCTATACCTACAAAGTTCCAATAATTATATCCTTTTAAGCCTCCTTTCTGTTAATTGTAGGAAATAAAAAATTAGCAATAGTACGCTTGTAACAAGGAGAATAAAGCTCTACCAAAACTACAAGCAAAGACTTCAAAGTTTATCAAATAACTAGCAGACATTACAGTTCAATGACCTGTAGTTGTTCTGAAAATATTCAGCTGTTGTCATACAATGCAGATCGTAGTATTTTTAAATCAGTGTGTCAACTAGCAATTTTTAATCCATTGCCAACTCTACAGATGAAATATATCATCTTTTTTTTTCTTTGCTACTGTGAAGTTAAGTGCTGAAAGAAATCCAAAATAAAGAAAAAAATTTAGCAAATGAAAGAAAATCTAAAAGAAAAATTGCATCTGGGGATGAGGAGGAAGTCCAAGATTTCTAAAAGTAATTGTGTTTTTCAAGTCAATAGATTATAGTATTAATCACCCTAGATCAGCATATCCTTAAGGAATGAAGGAAGAGGGAAGAGTAAGAAGTTTCTCTAACATGTTACCTTCGGCCAGTGCAGCTGGTTTGAGAGCACGACTGTTTTTGAAGGGAAACGGGTGGTATCTAGAACTAGCCATTCCTTCTCTAAAGTAGCCTGTATGAATGAGTAAAGTCAAATAGTGAGCTGATTGGATAACTTTTACAAAGTCTCTTTTAAACTATCTTACATACTGTATCAAATGTTTTCAAGTCATATATCAGAAGTACCACCTGCAGAGCAACCACATTCAAAACACCTTTGGAAATGGTATGTTGCACTATTTTATTTAAAACTATTCAGATCAACACATTTTAAAATGCGATGCAGCACTCATTTTGGCAATTTTATTTCAACACTGTCGGTAAACTCAAAGTCATTAAAAAAACCCACCAAACTCTGGAAGAATACAGACCTAGGGTCCTGTGAAGTACAGAACATGAGTTCATGCCTTGTTTGCTGTTTATGAGGAGGCAGTATTTTCAATCCAGGTTTAGGTGTCAAGCTTGCTTTTAAGTTAAGTTGGATTTGACTGATAAACGATCTTCAAAGAAACCAAGGGCTAAAAAGACCTTAAAGGCACTTATTCCTCTAATTAATCCAATTTATTTTTTACATAACAGAATTATTTGCAAACTAAAACAATAATTTGAATGAAAAGGGATGGTAGAAAGGGTGTGAAAGGGTGTCTCTATCACTTTAAGGCAGAATTCAGGTTTTCTTAAATACAAAATTTAGATCATATTTCAAACTCAATCTGTATATAAGTTATTGTATTCTTAAACTTTCTTGAGCTTTTTCACCATATGTTCTTTCAATATATTCAGATAAGTAAGTGAAAAACATGACTGCCACACAGTAAGTAAATACTTCCAGAGAAGTATTTGGCTTCACTTACACAGGCCTCAGTCATTTAGGCTGCTCTGACTTCAGCAGTTAAGAGCTGGGGTTTGCTCTTTTGAAACTGACTAATATATAAAACCAGATCGCCTTTCCTCCATTCATAGAATATTTCAGATTGCATTAATATATAAATCAGAGAATTCTTCATAGTTACCCGAGCTTTGGATACCTCAAGATAGGATTGCAACAGTCCTTTACTGTGCAGTTTGCATAAATAGCATTTTGCACAATCTTTGACTGATGAACAAGAAAGGCCATCCGGGCCCTTCGAAATCCTGACAAACAAAAGGATTGTATTTAGTTATCCTGAACCGATTACTTCAGGTACCGGTCACATAATTTTGTGACTCTAAAACCACTCTTTTTATTAGGTAAGTATGAATCAGTATTCTTCCTCCATTCTGACCTTGTTTTATTGGATATTTTTTCAATACAGTTTGAGTTTATTTCCAAGACTTAAAAAGTTTGCATTCTTGTATCTTGCTTCCTTGTTTCTGAAATCCCTTGTTGTTGGATTGCAGTATGTTTTGGTTTTCATTCCTTTATTTAAAACCAGATAAATTCTATGCCCTCCTCATTAATAGCTGATGTGTCTTTGTTGATCTTTCCCCTTTTGTTATTTCATCTCAAAATTAAAATATACAAAGTCATCCTTTTTATCTCTTCTGTCCTTTCAGATCATTACATACATTAAGAAAATATCTATGTAAACATACTGGAGGCATGCAAATAAAATGTATCACGTTCTTTAGCTGCTATACTTGCCTATCACCTACTAGTTCTCCTCAGTAATTTATTCTCAAATTGACAATCATTAAGTAATTTATTCAAGCAACTTTTATAAATATATAGACATATTTTGCCACAGTTATATATAAAAAAACCCTCTGCTTTAAATATGTGGGTTGAATTTCTGCTCAACACTATTTTCTTAGTGCAGTATTTGCTATTTATTCATTCAATAATCTCCACAGTGTTCTTATCTCTTTCATAACCTATAAAATCTCTTGCAGTGGTTTGAATGGTGAAAAATCAGCATAAATAAAAAGATGAATCAAAGCTATAGAGATATATAGACAAAACTAAGATCTAAAAAGAAACAAACAAAAATACAAGCTCCCCTCCCAACTGATTTATCATTAAGATTATATCCGCTGATATAAAGCATATTTGGCATGCCCAGAAATGTTTAGCATATTATAAAAATATACCACACTGTCATTTGCCTTAGCCAAGAAAAAAAAACACATAATTGATTTCCAAATGTATGTTCTTCCAGTGTTTACCCCTAGAGATTTTGACAGTACTAAGTTCAAGAACCTTTTGTCCATATTCTTCCCATGAACACTGTCCTGAAATACAACTAATGTAAAGTTTACAGAGAAACAGGATTTTGCCAATAACTAAGGCTAAAAATCAGGTCTATTTTTACTGAGATTATCCACTAACAGAAACAAATACAATCTGGATGAATTACAAAGCAAATAAAATGATAATGCTTGATTGTATGGTCTATGTAAACAATTACTGACTCCTTTTATTCCACAGGACAGGAAGTAGGCATACTGAATATATGTTTATTTCTAAAGTCAAATTAAGGAACTGATTTCACAAATACTGAGATATATAGAATAACTTTACATATATGGGTAAACCACATTCAGTTGAATTAAGATGTTAGTTCATCCAAAGGTAAGTCTTTTGACCCTCTGAATAACCCATACTTTATCTCCAGTTTGTTTGAAAACAAAGAAATATGGATTATTTTTAAAAGTCTCAGTTTTTACAAGCACACAAAATATCCATATGAATATCTTTTTTTTCCCTTAAACTTCAAAAATCTGATTACTTTTAACATAATTTTTAAAATTGTATGGCCAGTTTTCCAAGGGTATTTTAAATTTTGCTTTATTTTACTGGATGTTATGCCAGTTTTTATTTAGCTCCTGCTAAGGACAAACAAGACAATTTCCAAGATCAATAAGAATATAGACCAACATATTTTCCACTAAACAGAATAAGATTATATTTGATAACATTCTTATAACAAAAATGAAACTATGAATATATTTATTTTCTATATTTTATAATGGAAACATATAATATTATTTAGCTATTTCTACTTGTCCATAGGCATCAGGAATTTCTTATCACAAATCACCATAAATTCTTTACCTTCTGTGAGTTTCATCCTAGAATTTTTCTTCTCCCATTTGACTTTGTAGTTCATTCTCTTTGTAGAGAATGAACTCTGAAGGATTAGGGATTTTTTTTCTCATGGCTTACTGTACATAATCTTTTACATTTTTCCACTCCTTCCTACTTCAAATATTTATTCTAGCCCTTCCTTCACTAAATGTAATGACTATTTAACATGAAACACATTAAACTTCTGTGGTCAAGGAAAAAGAATCTAATTTTGCAGTTACTAAAATTGAGGAGAATCGTTCTATTAACTTTAATGGGGCCTGAAAGTCCTGAAATACAGATTTTTAGTGCAAAAGTTATGCTAATCTATCTGTCTTTTTGATGATCTGGACTTATATATCATTTTATATATGATTTAAAATATATATATATGATTATATATGAAAATTGACAGCCTAAGTCTTGTCTAAATCAAGAACAAAAAATTGCTTAACGACACAGTATGAAAACTTTCACTCAGCTTTAAACCATTTCTAAAAGTAACTTTCACAACTCTGAATAACATTATGGTGCACTGGACTTTTGTCTTAGCTCAAGGAGAATCACAAGGCCGAAATAATAATAATAATAAAGTCAAAATAATGCCCCAAAATGCGCTACGATTACAAGGGCAATAGGGGACACAAGAAGGAAGCGTTAACAACATCACCTGACTAAAAAGGCCTCCATTTGAAACATAACAACTCTGTACTGGGTCAGACAAAATATCTGTCTACATCAGTACCTCATTTCCAAAAGACTTCAGCTGCAGGCACTTCTGAAAAGAGTGGAAGAAGCTGTGAATAAGCTGTGAAAGACAATTAGCTGGCAATCTTTCACTTCCTATATTATGTCAGACTCCAGAAATAAGTGGTCTAAGAAGTTTCCACAAATTCCTAGGCAAAGAGTGAGTCCTTTTGCAATATCGCCTCTAGGCCAGTACAAGAAAGAAAATAATATACATGTTTCAGGACACACACACCCTCAAATGGCACAGGGCCTAACTATATATGTTGGGTGTTGCAGCAGCCGGGGCTGCTCTGGTGCTGAAGACATGGTAGACCTCAGAAGCACAGGATGAACATATTTTGAGGAGGGGAAGTCACTATCCACTGATGACCATATGCCAGAAGTCCTCCCCTGCGCCACAGACAACTTCAGTTACCACAGCCTGTAGCTCACAAGCTGGCGCCTCCAGCTCAAACTGTAAACAACGCTGGTACCTTGGGCAATTCCTGGCTTCATCTGCGCTTCCAGAGCCAAATGAAAAGGTCGCACAATTCCATCTCACCTTTCAGCTTCTCAGTCTAATTGGACTCTGTTTGGGTTGCTAAAAATAAACCATTTGAAATATTTCCTGGTTTTGAAATGCAACAGCTGAATTCTGAGCTAAATTTCTGTAAAGACTAGAATATTCTTAATATTGAAAATATCGAGAGAGAATGCCTTGTTTATTATACTTAAATATTGAGTTAGTATTTTAGGAAAATAAATTCTTAAAATTAGGGAGGACTAACTGTTTATATCTATTTTTTTTCTTCCATTCCCTCCTTTGCTCAGCTCATTTGCTGTTTACAACAAACATTTAGCCAGAATATCTGTTCTATTTCTATTCACACGGTATGTTTATTTCCATGTTGTTTTAGGATAAAATGGGAAAATTGCTCAACAGAATATAAACAAGTAAAAGAAACTGAATGTCCAAAACTTTTTCTGAACTCAAAGTCATGGCTGGCCTCTGGGAATGACTATTCTATAAGAATAGAAGGGTAAAAAACAAAAAGGATAAACTTTATTCTTAAAACTATTTCCACATTACAGTTTTACAGAAATATCGAGTGAATTCTTTGCTTTTCAGAAAGATTCACCCTCCAGTCTTTCTGTCTGTTTAACCTGTTTCTTTGGACTTCTGTGAGGCCATTTGTGCCATTCCGCATCTTCACTACAGAGTGGCCCTTTTCCAGACAGATTTTCCAAAGCTTTTGTCCTTATTTTTTTTTAAATAAAAAACATTAGACAAATATAGTCAAACACTCAGAATGAATCTCTCCGCTAGTTTTTGCTATAGAATATGAATGTATAGAATGTGAGTGTACAGAATACACATCTTCAGGGTGGTGACATCTTTGTTTTCTACTTTGTATGTATGAATACTGCGTTTCAAAAGCCCAATCCATGCCAAAAAAAACACAAAAATAAACAAAAATATCAAAAGAGAAATTAAAAACAGTACTTTGATCCAAAGTACAATAATACTCAACAGCATTCTTAGAATCACTAAGTCCAATAGGCTGGCACAATTTCTTTTTATTCACTACAAATAGGAATATGTATTATGTATTTTATGTGTATTTCTATATATTTTGTATATATTTATACATATATATTTTATTCAATAAAAAGAGGATGTTATTCAAGCAAAGAGGAAGAACTACCTTTTCCAGTGTCAGGCATCCTGCAGGGAAGGTGATGATTGTTTTTTTGGGGGTGGAGGGTGAGGAGGAGTTGGAATGATAAGGAAGAAGGGATCATATGCTGAAGGCAAATCCTGTAGCTAGCCATAGTAGAAAAGGGCACATTGGAGAAAAGCATGATGTATTTTCCTTCATCTAGTGAAAAGCTGTAGCTTTCTCCCTTCATTTCTGGCAAACATCTTTCATTCTGTGGTGTATTTAGTTCAAACGCCACACTATTCCAGGAAAATATGTTCCATGACTTTTTAAACTTTTTTTTTTTTTTTCCCCTGACAAGGAGGTATTCTTTTCTAGAAATTTCTTCTCCAGAAGCATAAGTAATTTTTGAAAAACTTGTTAGGAAAGCATGGAGTTTTAGATCGTATAGCTGAGACGGGAAAACCAAATCACTTTACTCTGTTCATTTATACATTGTTGATAGATTGTAATTGAAAATTGCCTTTGAAATTAGAGATCTGAATATTTTTGTGCATTTAATGGTTTCTTTCATCCCAGTTGTTTTAGGAATCATATTACTCCATGGGCTAGTTTTCTTCAGCTACTTGAGTTAATGTGCAGTTTAGTTAAAGACTAGTAAGTTGAATTTCAATTCAGAGCCAGACTTTCTAGTAAAAATCCAAAGCGGAGGTAGTATCAAATACAAACATCGCTAACTAAATCATCTCTTTGTTGCATTACTTTTCCACTTCCAATATGACCCAATTCCAGGCAAACTTCTGGCATCTTAAAACTAGTGCAAGTGAATTGATCTGACTGATCAATTTTTAGATCAACTTTTTTTAGTTGGGGAGTTTAGTTGATATACATTATGTACAGAACAGACTGCAACCTCTAGAAATAATATTTTTTCCTGGATTCGTCTTTCATGCATATTTTACGTTGTGGAGATAAAGAGGGCAGCATCCTAATAAAGGTTATTTTAACCTTTGGCAATGGTTCTTTTTCAACCCTGTCATTATATCGGATCAGAAAATTGGGAAAACTGGGCATGGCCGCATTCTTTTGACTGTTAAAACAAAACAAGGTTTCAAGCCAAAAACATAATAGAGTATCATCTAGATTCCAAGGAAACATCGCAGTAATAAATTGACCCCAAGAGATTTTAAAGACATAAGAAAGCTGGTTACTTATTAGAGTACATTCTTGTAGGAAAGTTAAACACAGAGGACAAGCATATTTGCGTAGTTGTCAATGTAACCTTCTTATAAACAGGCAATTACTGAAAAATCACAATATTTTCTTAAGAAAAATATTCTGCAGAATTTTACTGCCTTCTCCAAATGTCATTTTTTCCAAACTGTTTAATAAGCTCAATTACTCTTTTACTCAAATGTATATGTATGCACACATATGTACATGCAATCACACATAAAATATTTGTATTTATACATGTACACATAAGACACATAAATATTTCTGATTTCTCTAACTATACAGGACTAAAATTATAAAAAAGTGGATACAGGAATATCCAAAAGTAAATGAATACAGAAAATTTAAATGACCCTAAAGGATTTCTTTCACAAAAGTTTGAGGGCATTTACATACTTTTCACATGCCTGAATCTTACTGTAGTCTACTAAAGCCATTCAAGACCCACATACTGCTTTTCTAAATATATGTGTTTTTTTTCCCCCCTTAGGTCTGATAGTATTTTAAAGGACACACAAAGGGTCAGGAGCTAACTTCTACATCCTGTTTAGAATACAAATATATGAAGTACAGATGAGTAAAGGCCTAACCTCAGTTTAAGAGTTTAGACATGGGTAAAGTAAGCATCAGAAAAGCCTGGATGTTTCAAAAATATTTTAACATCTCTATTCCCCACCCCCTACTTGTCAAAGCTCAGACAACTTCTGACTCATTCAGGACACCCCTGTGGGCTGATGGTTCTCAGATCCCCAAAACGATGGGTCTTCCCTCATGAAAATGCCAAAAATCTTCAGGGCTTCCCTCTCTGCCACACTACACAAACTATAACTGCTATGGACTTCAGCTGGTATGTCTCTAAAATCCTTTTCCCAAGTCTTTCTACCATTGTAAAAACAAATGAAAAAAAAAACCCACAACAGGTACTGAATTAAAAACATTAAACCAAACAACCCCCACACTTCTTAAATATTGTGTATTCAAAGAATATTGATTTTTAAAGAAATATAACAAATTATTTCAAGAAGAAGTACTAAAATACAATAATAAAACAGGCTATTCACAAGTTTACAGTCACCGACTTTAAATCACTTTCTTGTGAAGCTGCTTTCTAGGCAGTCAGCCCCAAGCCTACAGTGTTGAACGGGGTTGCTCTGTCCCAGATAACTGGACTTTTCAATTGCTCTTGTTAATGTCATGCAGTTCTTTCCCCAGACTGTCCAAGCTGCTCTTGAAGAGCATTCTTGTCCTTCAGCATGTGGACTACTGTCCCCAGTTTGGCCTCATCTGCAAACTTTCTAAGAGTGCACTCCAACCCATCATCCAGGTTATTAATAATGACGTTAGCAGTTTTGGCCACAATAATTACTATCCACTGGCAAGATTTTGCACCACTGATTACAACTCCTTGTGCCTGGCAGTCCAGCTAATTTTTCATCCATCTTATTGTCCTCTTCCCAAAGAGCACAGAAGTTGATACTGATATATTGAACACATCCTTAGTGCAAAGATGTCTAACCACTTTATTAAGAGTGTGACTCAAAGTTCTTGACTTTTAAGAAGCTCTGTTGCACATGCTCTTAAAGTTATGCCCAGGGCCCATACTACCTCATCTCATATACAAAAATATATGTGAGATGATAAATTTACTTAAGAGTAAAGATTACAATGACTCCAGATGAAGATTACATGGGAATTCTGAGAACTGAAGGTAGATTACTGCTTGAGGGAGATTAATGATATAGCAGCTTTAGCTTTTATAAAACTGAAATACAAAGACATAGCAACAGACAGAACTGAAAAAAAAAGCAACAGCGTTTCTCTTTTTTGGCAACTGAAACACTAAGAAGAAAATAGAAGAAAATGGAAAGATCATGGAAATGGAAAGATTCATGTCAATCATCCAGAAATCAATCATTGGACAAGTCATGGAAAGAGAGTTCCTGAAATTTATAAATAGACATTACTAAAGCCTTTTTCAATAGAAATCAGTGCATGTGCACGTGCTAAGTAGCAGACTTTTAACTAGATCCTTAAAACAAACAAACTATACTTAATCTAAAATGTCAGTTTTAACTCAACCAAGAAAAAAAACCCAAAGAACTTGGGGACATTATATTCAATAAATTTGGAATTGTTAGCACAGATTCACAAGAATTCAGATGCTGAGAAGAACTGATAGGTCTGTTACTACTTGCACTTACACTGATATCTTTAGCTATTAGAAATACTTTCCTATGAGGCTAATTAGTGTAAAACAGTCCAGCAATTTTTTTTTTCTTTTATACATTGCTCCTGTGCTTGGTCTGTTTATTTAAAGATGTTTGACTTTGACTTTAGAGAAATAAGACTGATTAGCATACTTAATTAATGAAATTACAGTACTTTGACATGGTTATTGGCTGAATACAGATTCCAAACAGTATTTTAGTGCCATGGTTCATTAGTTGGTTTTCCTCTGTAAAGTACTTCAGTCTGGCTACTTGATCAAGAGGTAGGTAAAGACAGGCTCTGGAGACAGTTTCTATTTAAACATTAAAGACACTTCATTTGGCATTACAGAACTGAGCCAGAACACAAGTAGAGCACATTCTACACTTGCTATGAAGGAACTGAGATGTGAGCAATGACCATAATGCCCAACATTCAGGTTCCTGTTTTAGTATACACTGATTCTACAACAACTTACTTCCAAGTCTTTGATATCTATATGCTAGATAACCAGAAAACAAGGTTTTATTATTTTAGATAATCATAATCACAAACTACACAAAAGCTACAAAAAACCTCATTGCCTTATGTATCAAATGAGGCTACAGGCTTAAAATAATTTGCCATTCATTAATTTGGCAGCTGAAAAAGCAAAATCATGTCAAGAGACTGCTGGTATACATCCAGTTACAAAGCTGATCTCTTAATATGTTACTTAGGATAGGGGTTTTCCTTCTGTTTCAAGAAGGTGTATCTCAGGAAATTTCCATTATACACTTTTTTGTTCTGCTACAACACTCTAACTTCATAATCAATTAAAAAAATCAAAAAGATCATATTCTTTGCAACATAAAACAAAGAAAGGCTTGATCTTAATCTGACATTTATAAGCAATTACAACAGCTAGACGTGTGCAAAGTGTCAAGATACAAGAAATGTTATGGACATCTAATCCATAGGCTGCACTTATTTCCTGATAATAGAAGGAAAACACCAACCACTGCCACAAGCCTGCAATCAAAAGTTCGCAGTCTAAGAGAAACTACATCTGAAAAGATTATCTGAAAAGAACCAAAACACCAAAACTCCAAGCACTTATCCAATATGAACATGTGCTAAGAATGCTAAGGATGAGATATATATTCTAAAAAATTGTTGCTCAACGTGCCATAACACTTTCAAGCGTTACTAAATATAAGCTAGCTTCTAAGCTTCTATCACAATAATAATAATAAAAAAGATAAGAAACTAAGGTATGAGTCTGCACGTAAAGGCATCTATATACTCTATACACATATACATCTATATACTCACAGATGACTGCTACACAGTTGCAATGGGAAGGCAAGCAAAAAATTAGGCATGACTATGGCCTAGTATGAATAACTCAAAATGTCATGAATTTCAAAAGCTGTCAAAGATACTGGAATGAAAAAAATCTAGAGAATCAGTCTTGGAAGAAGAACATCCCTTTATCTCAGGCAAAATCACCTTTGATGAAGGAAGTTGCAATGGATTTCATTTTAGTTTGGTTGCATTTTACATAGTTACATTTTTAAAGGGCATGACTAGATAGCAAAAGGAAGATCATAGTTTGTTTTGTCTCTACTCCTGCACATTGATAGAAGTTTGAGTTGCCTGGAGAGAACAAAAGATTCTGCCTGCCCTAGAAACAGCTTTCAAGGTGTCAGGATAAGTCCATCAGGGTGAGTGAGGACACCTCTGCAAGAGCACAGCAGAGAATGCTGAGAAGAGCAGGCACTAAAGCAGCAGCCAGAAGCCAGCTCCTGGGTGAGAAAAATGACGGAAGGCCGTCCCCTACGGACCCAACAAATTTGCTGAAGCTCAGAAGTCACTAAATTAAGAGTCATATTGCAAGGGCAAACTTCTTATTCCTGCATTGTCTCACTTTGAACTCTCTCTGTTTTAAAGCATATTCTGTTCTAGTTTATAACTGTTATAAAAGCACTGAAATGAAATAAGCTGTTAAAATTTACAGCAAACACTATGTCCACTTTGGGTTTTACCAGGTACCTCAGTATCTTCCACTTTCTCTATAATCATTACTTCATTTGGCACACACAGACTCAGGTGTCAAACACCATGAATTTTATTTCAGAAAAGAGCAAGCCACAAGGTAGGAGGCCTCGCAGGTCATTATCTACTTAAAGAAGCTTTCTATTAAGTCTTGAAAGCTGTATCTGTGCAAACTACTGTGAGCTTTTCTGAACCAATTTAAGCTAAATGCAAAAAAAAAAAAAAAAAGGAAAGATGACATTTGCATTCTCTGCCATATAATCATCTGCGTTGGTATGTATCTTGATGATAATAAGATCTATGCCTATGTGCCAGCTTACTGTTTAAACTCAGTAATTTATTCTATGTCTATATTTCTGAGCAGAAAATTGTCTTTAAAAGAGATCCCACTCAGCAGGTTCAGCTTTGTGTCACTGGTGCATTCAGCCATTTTGCATTTGTCTTATTCTTGTCAGGAAAACGCAAATGCTAATGGCTACATGGAACAGAAATTAAGTGTTGTATCAAGTGTGTTTCCAGCTTTTGTCCACCAGAGGTAAAGTGAGCTCTCCCTTGTAGACCATTTGCGACATGGATGGACTGCCTGATGAAAGGGTATCCTAAGATCAGCCTTATGGAGCAGAGAGGCTGGAATTCTCCAAAGTCCACATGAAAGACATAAAATGAATATGAATACCAGGCTCATACTTCTGAGACATCTGTTGGCCAGATATTTCATCTCATCTGGGATAGCCTGTTAGACATTTTATGATACAACAGACATAACACTACTGCCATCAATTGCCTTTGAAAGTCTTGGCAGTTCATGGGGGCTGATGTGAACACCAGGAGATATCAGTAAATTGTTCAGGTTAAATGATTACTATTCACACTATTGCAAGCTCGCTAAAGGCATTTCCTCCAGATTAGTCATAGACAATCCCTTTTTAACATGATATGATGCAATAAATTTATACGAATAATATATATTTCTGCTCAACATGCACAAAAAGGTGCAAACAAAAAAAAATCCTGGGAAAAAGCTACAGTTTTTCCCATGGTATTTCACAGTCTTACTTTCCAGAAAGCACCAAATCTACTGAGGTTAAAATGAAGATATTGAAAAGTTATTTAATGAAGTCTGGTTCCTAATGCTATGTATTATTGACTTACTGCACTGTGATATTTGGAAATTGTTTTAATGGACACCAGGATGCTAGCGGTTTTGTGGAATGTCAGATAACATTGAATTAAATCATAATGACTGATTTTTGCATAATGCTGTTATAAAAATAAGGGTGGCATTACAAAAGGGTATACTGTTCTAAACTTTTGGACAGGATTTTGTAGGTTTGTACTGGTCTGAGATAAGGAAAGGTTTTTCTGCGCCTCTCTCTCACTTCCCTCATTCTATCAGCAGTGAAATCTGCTGTTCAAAATGGTGTCCAGATCTTTTTCTCTTCCTTCACACCCCAGCATATGGGACCTCTTAGGCCAGCGATGCGCACTCCTCCCTACA
>NW_010577252.1:440-45063 GCF_000705375.1 Tinamus guttatus | reverse complement strand
GTGTCACTATTTGGCTCAGCTTCAGCATTTTGCTATAAAACACCGAGGCCTGAAAGGAAGGGAGAGGAAGTACAGACTCCTCCAAGCTTTTCCTGCTTGTCTCTGCTGAAGTAACAAATCTGCAGTGTCCGGGGCCAGGGAATGAAAGAAGAGATTTGTGGTAACACCAGAGGGTGCTACAGTGCAAGCCCCTCTAAAACGACCTGGTGTTTTGCCTGCTCTGTTGTCCTCTTCTTCCCAGCCTCAGGATCACTTGTCCAAACGCAATGATTTTGCAGAAAGACAGATGGAATAAAATTATTCAGTTAGTTCTCAGTTGAACAATTAAAATATATATATATAGGATTATTGGGGCAAGACAGAGTGGAATAAGCATGGTTCAGTTGAATTACAGTAGAGAAACTTCTGACCCATTGCCGAATAATTCAAACCAGGGTATTTTATTTGGATTATGATTTATTTATTTATTTATTTAGACTATGTGTCCTAGGTAAGAAATTAAAACTGTTCCAAATGTTTCTATAAAATTTAACTATCTAGAGAACTGCTGTCCTGATGACTGCCCACTTTTAGGGGAATGTATGAAAAAGAAAAAAAAAAATGAAGAAAGCGCCCCTGTTGAAACCATCGATAACTATGCCAAAAAAAATCATCTGGAGGAAAAAATTGAAAAATACTAAGGCTCTTTTTAATTAACCACATTTTGTTAAAAGTCTGACCTTTTCTTAATCACTTTTTGCTAATATTGAAAGAATTTCTTAGATGTCTTAGTGGACAGTCCCTGGCAGTGTTCAAGAAGTATGTGGATGAGGGCCATGATTTAGCAGGCATAGTGGTGATGGGTTTATGATTGGACTCGATGATCTTGAAGGTCTTTTCCAACCATAACGATTCTGTGATTTTATGGAACAAAAATCTATGATTTTCCTTCTTTAATACATAAGAACAGCTACTTCCTTCCTACATGAAAAATAAATCCCTAAACTTTCTGCTTTTTATTATTTTAGAAAGAAGCCAGGGATCAGAGAACATCAGCTAATGAGACTGCTCCTTATTGCATGTATTTTTAAATTTAAAAAAAATTTAAAAAAATAAAAAAAATCCAAAATATAAGCCATATCTCTGTTTACAAACACACAACATTTCCCATTTACCAAACGATTCTTGGGACTCTTGTCCTAAACATGCTCCTACAATCAGATGGTAATTCTGAAAAACCTATCTCAAAACAGCTGCTCAAAGAGGGAAGAAAAAATTAAACACTATTCCAGTTCTTTGGGGTACAAACTGCCCTGCTCCAACTAGCAACATATCTGGTGTTTGGTTTTCATAACATTCTATGAGATATATAGGTATGTGAACTCTGGCTACACAGGGTCTCAGCCTGCCAGTAGTAAGGATATCACATGAGTCTCCTCTGCAGAATTGCAGTGGAATGTTGATAAATGGCTCTTGAAAGGATGCAGCAGCTGAATAAGCACATCACTATTTATAGACAAAGATTCATTACATTAAAAAAGAAAAAAAAAGCCTCAATCATATCAACTTAGGACTCCACGGGCCACATGGCTAACTGTTTTCTTTGCTTCACATGAAATCATAAAAAAAGAAGGTAATGAACATGAACAATTAGAAAGCAGTACTCCAAGCAAATACACATGGTGAGTCATCAACAGCTGACTTACTGTGCATACTGAGTCTAGAACTAGGCAGGCTGTCTCTTTTGAGGGAACAAGGAGCAAAGCCACTCGATTCTTTTGCTTGCTTACTGAAGCACAATTAGGAGATTGATCCAATAGATCCTTTTATTTTTTACTTAATTATATCAGAAGCCTGCTTTAATTTCTTAAGTGCAATTTTCTGACTCAATTTCAATCCTTTGAATCCATTGAAATAGAGTCCTTTAAAGGGCTCTATTAACACCACATGACCGCATACTAAGCCCCAGCTTATTTTTTTCTTTATTGTTCTCATTTTCTCGTATAAATGAGCAAAAGACATCTAAGGTTGATCCACCACTAACATATCTCATGATCTTTTACCTAGGTATTATTTTGTGGTACTTAAGAAAATTCCTGATAATGGTCAGCAAGTCAGAATAAAAAATTTTAGATTTTGTAATATTTGGAAACTAATTTATTATGTTTACCAAGTTAGCTACCACAATCAGTATTATTAAAACACTAATACTAATAAAAATCTCTTTCTTTATTCCCATTTGTTTGTCCTCCAATTGTAGAAATATATGCAGTTCTGTGGTAGGTGTGATATTAACAGCACAGAAACTACCAGAGCATCTCAAAGAGCAGGAAGCAATTAATCCATGACAAATACATTTAAATGAATTATATATAGCAAATGCTTCTTTATCTTTAGACATCCAACATGTAATTCTAAGTCTGGCACTCCTTTCAATTTCTTTTATTTCAACATTTACATGATTGCTTTAAAATAATATTTCTTTTTCACATGAAATTTTTATGCTAATGACTGTGCTTACTTCATGAAATGTGTAATCATCCACAGTTATTTCTTCATAGTCATCCTCCACTTCATCACTTTTAACAGCTGCAAGAGCACTGGCCAGTTTCTTTCGCAACAGAAAGCCCTTCCAGAATGCCTAAACAAAAAATTTAAAGCATGTTATACAAAGCCATAGATCAAACCCAAATCCAGATTCTCTATGTTATCCCATTAGGGAGATAAAACATCTTGGGCCTTGGTTTAATAGCTCAATGATCTGTTTTTTGAACTTTATGTGACATTTAAAACTACAAGACAAATTAAATGCCAGCATATGTCTAAAGCTTAGAGTACTCAGGAGGCTCTCCACAAGTAAGCAGAAAGGAATCCTGCAACTCCCTCAACTACGAACCTGGGTCAGCTAATTAATTATTTGACAATTCCTTCAGGGACTATTATAAACTGAAAGGAAAAACTACAGAAGAAAAAGCTGAGTGTTAACTTTCAAATTACTGAGAATAAAAATACACTTGCACTAAGTGTCTTAGAGTTTACAAGTAGCAATTCTTGGAAAGATCTCATGTCCTCTTTCTTAACCATCTCAGATTTTTGTTTAAAAATATATCATCAGTAGGCATAATCTTATGCAAGAAAAAAAAAGAAAAAACGGAAATAGAACAAAGAAGGGCTAGAAAAAGAAAGGTGTTAGAAAAACATACTTGCCAGGCCATAGAATCAGATCTAGTCACACACTTCAGAGACCAGAATGACAGAGATGGAACTAGGAAAACTAAATTCAAGACATCAACACATCTGCAAAATCACTGTTTGATATTAATTAGGGTTTCAGACGTATATGAGCAAGCATTCAAAATATGATGCAAAAAAAAAAAAAAATCCATGGTCCTAGAATATGTACTGTTATTCACTGCTAGCGGCTTTCCAGGGAAGGCTCTAAGATAGGAAAGGTAAACTAAATATTAAGGTGGGCTTAATATTAAAAGGTTTATTTGAATTGTTGAAATGACTGCATAATTTTTAAATTATTGACAATATCAGTATTTTTACACATACGTTTCCCTCATTTGTTTTTCACTGTTTGCATTTTGTTCTCTATGTTCAGATATTTATAATCATCCACATAAAATACTGAGTGAACAAATACAATTAACAAATACAATTTTCGGACTAACTCTGGAAATTATCAGGTCTGAAATAAAGCAAGCATTTTTTTATTCATTTTATAAATTTGTGGAACTCAGCACTTTCATATGTGGTAGAGGCCAAAAGTATAAACAGGTTCAAAAATGGACTAAATAAATGTATGGAGAGCAACGGTGATTTTACTACCTACACACTGTACTCCAGAAACAAATTTCTGCTCCAGCTCCTAAATTATTGACTGCTACAAGCTGAAAAAATGTATATTAGAGAAAATATTCTAACTCAACTACTTTTAGTAGGTATATTTACTAAGCATTTTACTACTGGTCATTTGTTGAATAGAGACTGCTGAGTTACATAGATTTTTGGTCTGAAAGTGGAACTGCTGCTCCCAAATCACCCTGGTACTATTGACATTTTTATCAAAGACTTACAACTTGGAATACTTTTAACTAAACCCTTTGGTGAATTGAGATTTAAATTATTTGCTTCAAAATGTAGTCTTTTGCAGCTTTCTTTCTAAATGCTCTATCCGATTAGCCAATGAAACAGAGTCAAGGCAAGGACATGAGTTCTGACATGAAGCAATCATTTCTGTTTAACTGTTATCCCAATATCTACCAGGGCTAGCCTAGGAGAGCCTAGGCCAGGGCCTGTTCCTAAAACAGTATGAATAAAGCTATCCTTTTTGGGGCACATGGGCAGAAAAAGGAAGACATGGATAGGCAGGATGCAGGAGATGAGAAGACTAGAGAGCTGTACAGATACAAGCTACAATGCACTGCTTATTCTGACAGTTTGACAGCACAGACATTCCCCAGCAATAACATGAGCACAACACATTTTATGTCTATAAGATTAAGATTAATTTTATAATTAATATATATACATTATAGTTTATAATTAAAATGTGCAATTTTATAATTACAAGTAATTAGAATTAATTATAATTAAATCAAGCAAAACTAGTTCAGGGAAATTTTTGATATAAAAGGAAAAATATTTTTATGCTTCTAAAAAACTTTTGAGCAAAAAGTTTTCTTTTAGAAACATCAAACTTACACTGATTAAATAAAATAAATACAATTAAATCATAAAAAAGGGAGAGAAGACTTGCAAGTTCACATAACCAATAAGATTGTTTCTTATTAAATCTGAAAAATAAGCAGAGTGAATACTCTAAACCAACCTGGATTAGTGTGGCAGCTTCATGCTTCTTTCCTGAAGCATCTGTAAACTGATCATTCTCTGTTTTGGTGCAGCCAGCCTTCTTGGCATGGTACTTCCTCCAAATGGACTGAATCACTGATGCTGACATATGCAGCCTAGTAGTGAAATAAGGACCTTTATAAATAACATAATCTTGCCAGTAAAATTGGATTATTTTAGCAGCCAAAGAAGAAACCTTTTAGATTTTTTTTTTCAGACTTTCAATTTCCATATACTGACTTCCCAGTTTCCTGAGAGGTAACAATGAATTCTGTGGTCTTCCAGAATAGAACATTTTATAACAAATTGTTATCGTCTAAAGTACAGACTAAGGACTACTGCCCATTCACCACCACTCTAAGGAAAAGGAAGAAATGATGCTCGATCCACATGGGTATTGAAGATATGTGCATATTTATGAAACTTGAAACTGAATTCTTACAAGAGAGTCATAACTGAACTTTCCTATCTTCACAGCAGAACTTTTGGCTTCTATTTTCCCCAACAGTAACTCCAGAACCACATGAACCAGTGGCAATGATATTCTAAGGAGGAAATAAAGCAGCTCGCCTCATGCAGGAGAATATATGGGGACATGGAACAAGTTGAACTGGCCCTTCACCCCTGCCTGTAGGGGTAAGGAGCGGGTTGGGGCGTGCTGGGGGAGTGCCAAAGGCAGGGCACACAGTTAGCTCGTCACTCATCATCATCATCATCCTCACTCAGCCACAGGAGCCCGGCCTAAGGTCAGGGGAGTAGCATGGTAGATTCGAGCAGCTTTTCCCTCCTGCCTTCTAAACCATGCTCACTGTAAACTCAGCTCAGATGAATTTGGAATCTCTGATGAATAGCACTGCAAACACCTTACACTACTTGAGTGTTCATAAATTGGTGTTATGAATGTACTGTGAAAAAGAAAGAAGCTAGGAAATCATGGGAAAATGTTAGTATTCTCTTAATTTAGAGGTTTCTCTTAGATCCTTATACACATGTATTCTAATACACTTACTGCCTATCCATATAGTCTATTTGAAAGCAATCCAACGTCTGTATCTTACTTTTTTGTATTAATATCAAAATGCTGGAGATTTCTTCCTGCATTACTTCCTGAAACTGACTGCTGCAACATGAGTTGGGCTGACTTGTTAGTGTTGTCTTTGCCGTTTGTCTCCCCGTCATAACTAATGCAAGATTCAGTGCTCTCCTGTTTTACTCTGTGATGTTCTTTATTTTCCTGTCGGTGCTCAGGTATGGAGGAGTTAATGAATGTGGCCTGAATATTGTGAGTAGCAATCCATCTTTCAGAAGGATCCAACAAGACCTGTTTATTTTCCGTCGCACCCATGATAAAGAGGTTATTTTCCTGCAGGCAGCCAGTGGATGTTTGTTTTAAATGATTGTGCAGTGCTTCTGGTACATCTCTGTCACTTCTATTTAGTTCACCGTACTCATGTGCACGTCGATGTTCGAAACTAAGTTTCATCAGCTGATTAAAGTACTGGCATTGTTTCTGTGCATCATCAATGGAAGAGGCAATTCTGAAGAAACAAAATAATGTGTTTTAAACTGTAAACATTTTCTTTAAAAACAAAATACCCTGTTATTTCCTAATCTACCCTATATTCTCAAGTAGCCTTACAAATTTTCATATGCTTCACATAGTGAATTACTCTGACTGAAAACCAATTTATTGTGTTTATAAATCTTGATCACTCTTTTCTACTTTTGTAGTATCTCAAATATACCAATATATATCAGATTAATCATTTTATTAATTTCTTTTTCAGTCTGTTTGGAATATGCACTGGGTAGTCATTTCAATGTTATTTTATTGTGTGGTTAGAGGCATATGCAGCCACAGACCTTAAAGGATTTGAAGTAATTTTCTTTTAAATCAGGTAATAGCCTTAATAACCCTATTTAATTTAGGAATCAGGAAAGTTAATATAAAAATAATAGCAATTTTAAAATTTAGATCAGAACTACAAAAACAAAACCCAAGCTTAGATTCTAAAAAAGAAACCACAATCCCTAGAGAGAATTTAGGATAACAGAAACTTTTCAAAAGTAAGTATTTTTATTAATAATGTAAGGAAAAGTGCTAGACTGATTTTCTGTGGAAAATTAGAACTCTCTGCATTTTTTTTCCAGATTAACAGCAGTTTACTGTTAAACAGTAGTTAATTCAGTGGAGTTCTTGTTAGTATTTGTTCACTTTTGACTTGTGGTTTTAAATCTGCTAAGCTGTATTAGCCTGGCAGAGGGATAAGATGGAGTACTAGAGGCACATGGACCACCTGATTTCCCTTCAGATTGTTAAAAAGAGCCCAGCGATGTTAACCTATGAAATCTGGCTCTCATTAGTTCTTAGTGTTACACCATCTAAATGACAAGGAGATGTAAGAGCAAACATGAACTAATTGTTACAGATAGGGAAGGGTGCCTGCATTTAGGTAGTGTTTATCCATGTTATTAGGTAGCAGATGCTTTTGAAAGTAGGAAAACATTTTCCTTTGATAGTATAGATAGATTCAGAGATCTTGCACCTGGAGCTATTTTCCAAGAAGCATAAAGCCAATTCTAGGTCAGTGATGCAAGAGAAAAAGCAGAAACAAGATGGATTCTCTTGAGGGTCTGGAAAAATCACATTCTAAATATATTGTTTGAATAACAGAATTTTCCTTGTGTTCATCATTCTTGAAAGGCAAAGCTTTTATAATGTTTATTGTGGAAACGAATCCATACTTGTAAAAAAACATTCTTTAGTGATGTTCAATTATTTAAAAAAAAAAAAGAAAAAAAAACACAAAACAACATATCAATTATTTCCCAACTTTTTTTTTCTTTTTTTTTAATTTTCTTTTTAGTCCATTAAAGCCTTTGTTACTGCAAGATTTCCTTTTCAGAATTTAAGTTATTACAAATCAGTTATCTGCCTTTCAGAACTTTTGTAATATTACAGATGAAAGGGTCTGGTCACACTCCCTCTTCTGGGATTGCTTCTGGTTAAGGTAGAGATGACAGTTTACAAGTTGGCCTCTAGACAAAATAAGAAATGGGATGCTCCTGATGGAAGCACCGGAGTCCATCGTGCCTGGCTGCTTGCTATGCAGTGTAAGGTAGTCACATCTGGCAGTTCTGCTACAGCCAGTTTTATGGCTTCCAGCTTTGGAAGCCCTAATCTTAATTGCTAACTAGAGTCTCATTTTGATTTTAACAAGGGAAGTATTTTTACTCTCTATGCAAATTTTGGCACAAATGTGAAATTCCCTAATACTTTGCTTTAGCAATGAGGAAAAAAGGGATAATAAGCAAGAAGAGGAAGAGATTGGACTTTTGGAGCAAGGTACAATTGTGCTAGAACAGCTGCCCTGCTGCTACCAATGGAACAAGAACCCACTTTCAGAAAAGGCGCTGCAAACACACCTCCCTGTACCTTACCTACTAAAAATATACCTCTTGACTTATGTTAGGGTTTCCCTGGGGCTTGGAGGATGGATAAGAGCAATAGATTTCAGATTAGAAACTATTTGGGGGTTCAAACCAGGGGTTTATTAGCAATGACTCCAGTCCTACCATTCATCCACCAGAAGCATCCATCAATACCTTCTTGATAAAGCCAGACTAAGTGCTGCCCAGTTTCGCATGCCAGGTTGGGGAAGAGCAGGGGAAAACACTGACTCATAGATAGGAAGTCTGAACATCCACTCATAGCATTGGTAGTTTGCTCACAACACATTTTGTACAGAATTTCCTCTCCCACACGTGCAGTGAGTGCTGCTGTATTCAAAGAGCATCACTTTCTCAGAATGAGATGGTAAAAAACATGGGTAAGTGACATATGCACCTTCTTAAAGCAATGATTTCATTGTAGTATTTTGGTAGTTCAGACGAATGTCTTCATAACATATTTTTGAACATATACTAAAGAGGAATGGGGCATGAAAAAGTAGACTATTTCTCAAGTAACACAAAACTGTATTTTTTCCATCTTCTTGGATGTCCTAATTTGTCAGCCTAACAAGAAAGGAGTTCATTCTGGAACAGGAAACAGACTATGGCCCTCCTATCCCCCAAGATAAAACAAACTTTGCCAGAAAAGCTCAAATAAGAAATAATATTCATCTTTATGCATATGTTCAATGTGAGAATTTTTCAGTTCTGCATCAATATCTGCTGATGCTAATACTGATAAAGAATCTTGTCTATAGTGTTACAAAGTTACAGGTAAATCATAAATAAGATTTACCCCTATCTGTTTCAGTGCTAGCTTAATACACAGCTTAATATTATGTTTCTCATATCGCTGCCCTACTGTGATTTTTGTAAGTCAACCAGTTAAAAAAAAAGGTTATTTTGTTCCAGTTAGCATCCAATTGTTTGTAAGAAATGTGGACTATTCAAGTAGTGTACTCATATTTTAAAGTGTTTTTTTTTTTTTTTTCTGTAGTGGTATGGTAAAATCTAATTTGTCTTAGGGGACACTTACATAAACATCATTTCTGATGTTCCCATACAGGTTACAGAAGTCCTTTAGAAATACTTGGAAGAGGTTACTTTAGCTTTTTCTACTGCAGTGCCATTTACAAGATTCCTGTTATTTTCAGTATATTACAAATTTAGTACCTACAAATTTCAACTTCCACTAGCCAGATACCTGCCTATCTAATTACTGAAAGCAAATTATTGCAACCAAAGTGTTGTAATAATTTTATATAAGATTACTGTCTACAAGATATCTGAAGATTATATGACAAGAGGCATTTATTAGAATGAAGAAATTTAATTAAAAATAAATGTAATTCTTAAGCATGGTAATAACAGTAACTCTGCTGGCAGAAACAGCACAGATAACTTAATTGAGCAGCAGTGGTGTATGAAACATGGATTAGGGAACCAAGCAGTGATTACTTTTGGCAGCTTACATACTTGAGGTCGTACCTACAGGGGCTCATAACTTAGCAAGATGTGAGGCAGGCAGAAGTTTGCTCTATTTTTGGCCTGTTCTTAAGCAATGTCACATTAATTCAGTCAATTTGGATAAAGTACTGCAGTATGTATGCATAATAGCTGTGCTGTTAAAGTTTATATATGTACATGTTGTTTAGGGTTTCTTTTATGAACTGCAGTTTTCAATGGTTTTTAAATCATGCATAGAATGTATGTTTAGCCAAAATGAAATGGAGAGGGCTTTAACCAATAAGAAATGCATTTTAAAAATAAATTTCATATATGATACTTCAACCATCTCAAGCTTACCAATTTAAAAGTTGCTGTGAATGAATTTTCAAAATCTTATAAAAATCGGATGTGAAAAATTGGTTACATTAATTAGTTATATTACTTGGTATTACTAAAGTTTTTCTTTACTGATCTAATTGTACACGCATGTGGACCATGGAGAAATAATCCATTATATTTTGTGAACAGCATCTTGCTCTTGCATCAACTTTCTTACAGAAATGTATGCAAAAGTGAGAATTTATTAAAGCTCTATCACAAATCATATTCTATTTTAGCATTTTTAAACCAATCAGCATTTTTAACAAAACGGGCCCTAAACTTAGGACAGGACAAAACGATCTCTACTGTAAAGTGAATATTTTAATAATTTTTTCTTTGCTTTCTTCTCCTTTCTTCCTTTAAAAAAATCCAGAAGGAAAAAAAAACCCTACTTCAAACAGGTTAGAAAGCACCAGTTACCTAGGCACTACATCTGTCAGAGAAACCACACCATATAGTTTCTTTCAAACTAAATCCAAACTAAATCTCAATCTATTTTCAAGGAAATCCTAGTTTTGTAAGAGATGAAGAATTTAAAGCGACTCAGTAACGGAGTTACTAAATAAGACAGTAAGACATAATATCCAATAATACCACACTGGTCTGTCCCCATACATGGAAAGTAATATCTCATTAGATTGTAATAAGACACCATAAATACATCTACTTATGTGAAAATAAAAAATGGTGAGATTCTGAAAAAATACAAGTACTTTTCGTGATTTAGCACCTGAACTTTACCTGATCTAACAAAGTCAAATGTTAGATGCTTCACCTGCTCTCGGAAATATTCAGTACCACACAGGCCTAAGTTCTTTCCAAAAATCAACCAAAGAGTTGGATATTAAAGAGAATGCAATATTGCAATTTTGCTATGAAAACATTTGTGGCCCTTGACTTTTCTGTTTTTAATATTCAGAAAACAGGTGCAATATTCTTTACAACGAGCTTAACAATTTATAATTTCTTTACTAACATAATCCATGTTTCTAGTGAAAATCTAATTAAAATTCACAGGAAAAGCATAGTGAACTACCCTAAGTATACATCAGAACATGCTTCTGAAGGCAATTTGCATTCACATTAATACATACCCCAAGCTGGCAGCTGTTTTCTTAAGTAGAACATTTTCTTCAATTTGAGATTGACAAAGTTCCAGAAAAGTTCTTGATTCTGATTCTTTGATTCCTTCAGTTTTGAGTAAAGTATGGTAATTTATGTTTTCACCATTAAGAAACTGTAAGTTATTAAGGACCTTACATAGGGAAGATCTTGAAAGAAAAAGAAAGAAAAAGTCACAATTAGCTTTATGAAAAAATTCTATATGAAATCTATTGCCAATTATAAAAATGCTACATGATTGGAAAACAGCACAAAAACTGTTTGCACAATGGCTACTAGTTCCATATGTTCATGACCATTAAGAGTATTCAGAAGCATCTAGTGCCTTAAAAGAAATGATCTCAGTTTGTGTATTCAAACATATAAATCTTAGTTCACTTAGTTCAGTTCTTCTAAGTATCCATTAAATATATTTACACATAAGGTGTATTGAATAATTGCCTGACTGGTCTACAGTATTATCAGTTCACTGAATTGAGTGAGGTCCACTTCTGAAATATTAAGGTCAGGTAAGTGAAAGGGATAGCAGTAGAGATAATATATTAAGAAAAGCACAATCAGGGCCACCATTATTAAAAAAAATAGATACGAGATACATTGAGCGTTTTAAGAAATACTATTATTGAGGCTCTTTTAGGTTATTGTGAAATAAAGTCTGCTACTGCAACTTTGTTCCACGTATATCATATGTTAGTTCAACTTTGTTTAAAATTGTAAGACTACAAAAAAAATTAAATCTGTATGTCAACACTCAGTAATTCCATTGAATGAATTTTAAATAACACACATGAATATCTATTGTTTCCTTAAAAGGGAACAATGTTTAAAAAATTGCTATTAAAAAGATAATGTGTTTTTCAAAATTTTAGAACCTGACTATGCCCTACAGTAGTAAAAGATGATTATTTAGTTGAGACTGTAACATTAGGTTTCAAAATAGAGAAAGTCTAGAAATATTCCAAAATGTGGCTTATTAAAATAGAATGATACTTCATGCAAATACAAATCTTTCTGTCTTCATTGCCCATTACTGTAAGGATAACAATGACTGAAAGACATTCAGAAGAAAATTAGAGTTTTAGATAGACAGTCTCAGAACAAAAGAGGAATTACCAAAGCTCATATTGAATCATGATACATTTTTAAAAAGTGCTATATCATGTTGATCGATATTAGAAGTATTGTGTCTTAGAGCTATGGGATCTCAACAGTAGTTTTTCCAGCTGGGTTTCTCCTGGTGAAGGGCTGAGTCAATATTTCATTTAGTGAAAACTTCCTGGTGAATATTCTATCACTTAAGAGGCTCTATAAATCATTATGGCATTGAAACACATTCCCCTAGGAGTGCTCAGATTGATCCCAGGGTTTAATTTTTAAAAAGCAATTTCTTACTACTTTGCTTTTGTTGGTGTTATCGCTGGCTGGACATGAAAGTACAAAACCAATCGGGAAATTTTACAGCTAATTCCTTTGTTGGTATCAAGGGGTTATGTAAAGTTCACTAGAACACATTGCCTGAAGTTACAGTCAATGCTGTATTCAGCAAATCTGTATTCTATAGCACTGCATACTTTAAATCCTCTAGATAAATGAATCTCTTGTTTAATCATAAAAGCTCTATTGGGTCAAACAATCTAAGGGAAATCTAAGGTGTCAGTTCATATACTTGAACTGGAATTCAGAAAGGCTTTCCCTTCCAGGTTACAAGTGAAGTAACAGTTCTGTAGAATAGTGGAAATAAAAGCAATGCACATGCTAACATAATATATGGTCACGGTCATTGAATTTTATTCACAAAGTTATATTTAATAAACATGTCAGTCTATTGAAATGAAATGTATATATTTTTATTTATGAAGTTATCTTTTAAAAAGCTTTAAAAACATTTCTGAATAAAAAAATGTTTTTCCTCTGAAAACAAACCACAGATTTATGCAACCTTTTTTTTTTTTTCAATTCTAGCACAACTATTCATTTCAGAGCTTGTGATGAATGTGCCTCATTATACATAGGAAGTTTCCTTTCTAGTTTTTAAACATATAATAGTCTCTAGGACAAGTTCTTCAAGTTTGAGATATGCATGGTATGTCACTGGAGGGGAAAGAATAGCACTAGTTTTATGCCTGCATCTCTTGTACCCTTAAGAATACTTAACTCATGGATTTCTCAGAATAACAACTTAAACTTCAGCTACTACAACAGAAGCAACCATTAATTCCTGCTTTTTCTTCTTCTATTTTTTTTTCCCCTTTGAAGATGCTAAGCTAAGGATTCCTCTATACATTCATTACAGGCAGGAATGTACTACTCCTTTTCAAGTTAGCATTGCAGCAAGTCTCTTAAGCAGAAGGTGGATGAAGTGATGGAAGGGACTAAACAAGACAACAGAAGGCAACAAAGCAAAAAGAGAAACACTATAAGAAGCTATGGATGGGCAGAGAGGAATAAGTGGTTCAAAATAAAGACAAATAAGCAGTGTGAGAACATTCCATAATTGGAAACAGTAAAACCAGACTACACTAAAATAAAGGAGAAATAGATGAATGGATAGTCATATTTCTATGCAGATATTGTAGTGAAATGAAAAATAAGGTAATAGAGGTTGCATCAGACAAAACCTCAGTAAGAAGGCTAAAGTAATTGAAGATAAGAAAAGGTGGTAAACTGAGGAGATAAAGTGGGACACCAGAATTAATGCTAAAGACGAGGGACAAATAAATGGATAGACAGTTTACAAAATAAAGTCACAAATAAGACACACATCATCTTCATAATTTCTGCATTTGTCTAAAGAAAAGTACTCACTTAAGATAGCAATTAAACAGCATAGAAAACTCGCTAATTTACACAAAAGGTTGCAATTAAACATTCTTATTCTGTATAAGAATTACAAAACCTTATAGTGTATTTACCTTTGCATGATATAATGCTGTCAGCATTTTCTTGAGGATGTACTATCTTTATTTTATAAATATTGGAAGTAAGTTACACAGTAGCTATATAATATCATTTCGATATAACCGAAAATAAACATAAGCCCTCTTAGGCCAAACTTTAAATTATTCTTTTAAAAATATAGATTAGAGTCCCTAGAAACATTGAAATCTCAGAGATATCACTAATTATATGAATGTATTTCATATATCTTTGCATTTAAAAATTAACCTTATAAGCAATTATTCAAAAAATGTGTTTATAGAAATGAAACTGATTTTTGAAAAGCTTTTCTATGGTTATCAGTTGCTGGAATTATCAAAAAAGTGTTCCGTTGGCTCTGACAAGGATTTCAGTAATTCAAACACATGTAAAACAGTAAACCTGCCAATTTAAATTTGTTCTCTGTTTCAGAAGGAGAACAGAGATGAAGCAATACGTATGCTGCAAAATTGCTGAGTGACAAATGTCTGTACCAAATCAGCTCAGTACATATTCCTATTTGTAAAACAAAAATTATTGAACTAAGATGTCCTAATCAATCTTCCTAAACCCATTAAACAAAAAAAAAAAAAAAGAAAAAAGAAGAGGAAAATAGAAAAGAGAGACTTAAAATAATTGTATTCTAAGCTTGAGAAAATCTTTAACGAGAATGATAACAAACTTGGAAGAAAACGGAGAAAACACAGCATGCAGAGTTTTGACATATACCCTTTTATTAGGGCAACAGATATTAGGCCAAATATCAAGATTTCTATTAAAAAAATCTATCAAAATTTCCATTAAAAATATCTATTAAAAATTCTATTTCTATTAAAAAATACTAAACAGGAGTTCTTAGAAAACAAACATGATTGATATATCTAAATACATTTCTTCTTTTGAATAATCTCTCCCAATTTGTTCTCTTCCAATTTGTGGTAATGTTTGCATCATAATTCTTTTGTGCACACCTGCACTGTTTTTTCTTTATTTCAAAGTGCGAAACTCTAATGTTTGCAAAATTTGCAAGGTAATGTTTGCTTGGCAAGGCAAAGACCAAGCAGCTCAAGGCATAGGAGCCTTATGCATCAGAATGTAGTAGTTTGTTTATTGGTCCCTTCACAGATTCTTTTTTTCCATTTATTCCTGGTAGATTAAGAATGAGAAGGAATGAGATAAAATCACATTAATCTATAGTCCTGATGTTTGTAAAAATAGGAACTGCAGAAGTAGGCCTTTTTGTTGTTGTTGTTTTTGTTTTTTGTTCAACTAATCTTCCTTAATCAAAAATCTTTGAACATGAAAGGTCTAGAAGATTCAGGTAAAAGTTTCTCATGGCAATTTTGCACTGTGTTTCCATAATGACTGAATGATTGTTGATAGAATTTTTTGCATTAAGCTCTGGAACTGGAATTGCATAAAGGGGGAACAATTGTGATGAGGGGGTCTTGAAACCATTAGACTTAACACAGCTCAATTTTCATGTGGGTCCTTGCACACATATCCTTGAGTAAAGTTGAAGAACTTCTTTCCTGTGAGGGTGACAGAGCACTGGAACAGGCTGCCCAGAGAGGTTATGGAGTCTCCTTCTCTGGAGATCTTCCAAACCCGCCTGGATGCCACCCTGTGCCACGTGCTCTGGGTGTCCCTGTTGGAGCAGGAGGGGGTTGGACTAGAAGATCTCCCTTCCAACCAAGAGAGCCCTTCCAACCTTAACCATTCTGTGATTCTGTGTAAAGTTGACTCAGCACAAAGCAAAGAAACGAAAGATCTTTTTTATAAATATATGACTGCATAAATGTAGATGATGAAAAGTTCATCTACAGCTTCTAAAAGAATAGATTTTAGGCACTTTTAGATACTGTTCGTACATACTTTGCCTAGAAATCTACAAAAATTTCCAAAGAACGCTAAGCAATGTCAAATCAATGTATTCATTTACATATCACTTCAAATTAATGTCAAACAAATACAGCTCTGACATAGTCTCTGTTACGTTGTGATACGTCTCCAGTTTCTCCCAGACAGCACTTTTAAAGTAGCATGAAATTAGTTGAAGAATGATTCTATACCCTTATTTGGTGACACAGTTTTGGACTGAAAATTTATTTTAGCAATATCCTTCTATTTAATAGTTAACTAACTTAAGAAATACTTGTATACATCTAGTTTTTAGGCCAGTTTTCATTTTTCTATCTAGTAAATCAAAATTGTCTTACCTCCACGTCCTTTCTTGGAGAATTGGATTTCCAGTGAGTGACAACTCACTCAATTTATGGCAGCCATTTAAACACACCATTACACTTTTTAGGTCTGTATTGTATTAGGAAAAAAAAATCTGATTGAGCATGGAATCACAACATTTATACTACATCTGCTTAAAATTTATATGCAAATAAAATGCACCAAAACCATGAAGCAATTGTGCTACACAGTATTGTGTATATATATACAGTATATAACATCCATGCTTGAAAAATATCTGTATCTCTTCTATATCATATATTAGGAATAATATTTGCACACACAGACTCAATAAGATTGTACTTTATTTAGAAAGTTCTCATTCAGATGGCATTTGCTTTATCTTTAGACAGATTTTTGTTTGTTTTTACACAACTCACCTGACAAGCAATTATTTCTGATATCCAGTTTTTCCAGAGATACATATGATTTTAAAGGTGCAAGCTCAGTCAAACTACAAAAAAAAAAAAAAGAACAATCTTTCTCAATTAAAGCAGTAGCAGTTCACAAAGGGGTAGGCAGCAAAATCATTTGCAGTTATGGGAATTCATTCATTTATATGAGTAAATATTCATTTAGCTATCCAAGGTGCTAAAATTAATTAAAGAAACTCTTTCTTTAACTTTAAAGCATTTCTTTATCTTCTAGGTAGCAAAAACTCAGATTATTTTTTGTTATTTACTCACTAATGTTTTGTTTTCTTTGGTAAACATTTTGCTCTATTTTTCTTACATTTTTTTCTAAGGATCTGCAGTCTTGTAAAATTTACAGATGATTCAATTGGCTTTCATTTAGGCATCAGAACTAGCACACACCTAACAACACCTCCTGATTTATTATTTATTATTTATTTTAAAATATCCTTTCCCTCTTTTCTCTGTTAAAATTTTCTCCTAACTTTTGTTTGTTTGTTTCTCTTCTTCACTCACATTACTTTCTTAGAGGCTAAAAAAAAAAAAATAATAATAATATATAGTCACAATTGAATTTCCTAACAGATCAAGGCTGCACAGTCCTGTAATGCCTTTTTAATGTTTTCTCTGACTTACTACTTCTGTAACATGGTGTCAGTTTGCTGCCAGATATGGAAATGCTCTTCTTGCATATCAGAGCTTTCCTTATGCAATAAACCGGGAAAGCAGTGGAGTGTTATGGCAAAATCCATATACAGAGCTTTGGAAAGTAGAAGTAAGGAAACTGACGTGATATTCACCTGGACACAGGCCATGTTGGACCATAAAGTGTGTAATATCACTACTATTAAAATTAATAGTATACAGTATTGTTGAAAGGTTTGTTTGCTTACAAACTTGCAGTGGGGCACCTAAGAATATGTTGAAATTATTCAGTGAGCTGTAATGCTGTTTCCAAATGCTACATTTCAGATTAATAATTTATTTTCTTCTACCTTAAATATGAAAAGGGCAAGGCAAAAAAAAATCAAGATGTAAAAAGCCAGTCGTCTTCAACTAAATCTACAAACACATATTAAATCAACTGAATTACTTTCAGGTAACTTTTTTCATTTATACAGCAAAAAGCCCTAAGAAGCATAAGAGGAGAATGGTGGCAATGTCTCTGGTTGTAACTGTTAGTATTAATGGTAAGCAATATTCTTTGTAGTAAGTAACGGACTTTGAAAGCAATAAAGCAAAAATTCTTATACTCAAAAATGTGACAATTTGAAAAAATGAAATTATTCAATCAACAAAGTTAAAACTGGTCAGAGCCAAAAATGCTTGCTTGCTGCTGCAATGTGCAGCTATGTCTTGCTCTTCAACAGAGACATTCCAGCTGAAAGCCGGAGAGCTGGATTTAATTCTTCACAAAATCTGAACCAAGATTTGACTGTAGATTCTTTATCCTCATTGAAAATGTGCTCAAAATAAAGTCAAAAATTTCATTTAATTTCCACATTTACATGACGAAGCAGAATTTCTATATGAAAATAGAACATTTTAATTGTAGATCTGGAGAAATAGATATGAACTCAAATAAATACGTGTCATCATGCTCCTCCAAAAAAACTGTACATTACAACAGTCCTGCTACTTCCCAGACAGTTTTCTAGGGAACCAAGAAGTTATGAAGCATTAAGTCTAAAAAGGATCAAGCCTCATAATTAGAGAAGGTACTACAAGTATGCTTTTTTAATGACCATAGGTAGTATATAAATATACACAAGCTGAAAAGGCATCAATGGATTATAGATTAATAATCTCCCTGGAAAATAAAAAACTGTATTTGGTACAAGGGACTGAAGCATAATTTTTGCAGCATGTTTTCTTCTGCATAAGACAATGACAGTTTTTATTTATGGTGTGTTAAGTACATGTATCTTTGTCATTTGACGCTGTGGTGCTTCAGAAAGTCTATTCTGAATAGAATAGATTCTCCTTGTCTGCTGTTGGCATTATGAGAGTTAAACTTTTTCCCTGCTATTCTATAGCTATCCTTTTACTGACATTCTTTGTTAATTTTTCTCCTAAGAAAATTCAAACCAGAAAGACAAAGGACATTACTGAAAACTTAATACTACTTGACCTTGTCACATTAGCCCTGGGCATATGAGAGATATAAATTACAAAGAAGACACAAAAGTAAAAGATATTCACAAAAAAAGAAAGCTACAGCTTCCTCTTTCTGCTCCCATTTAAGGTTGTGGTAGGACAGGACATAGATAACCAGAGAAATTTGAAGACAGAAAACAAGATTTAAGAGACTAGAAGAGTTGCAATTATGCACAAGAGAAAATAAAAATTACATTCCAGGACATGTATACAAATTGCTACTCAGTAATTACTACTCAGTAAGTAGGGCCAAATTTTGCTGTGTGTTTGCTTTTTCCCAGAAAAAAAAATTGATATCATGATGAGGTTAGCTGGAAAGAGGGCAAGATAATTAAGAATGAATTTTATATTGATGGAGATCTTCAATTAGTGCCCATATTTCTTTTGTATTCTTTAAAAATAAGAACAACATTTTTTTTAGAATATTCACCATATTTACAGGAATCAGCCAAACATAATAAAGGAGCTCTTTCAGTTAGCCATGCGTTTCTTAAATAACTTGGCATGCGATACTTAACAGTATTCGTGTCAGAATCTTGGAGATAAATCATCAGCAAAGAATTACTCAAAATGAAAAAAAAAACGGTCTGCTAAAGAGAAAGAATAGTATAATATCCAAATTTGTTCATGATTGATTTAATTTGATATCCACTGCCATTTAGATTTATCAAGACGACCCCCCAAAAATACAATCAAAAATACAATGGCTTGCAATGACAGTGAGCTCCACTCTTACATTTGAGATACCGTTTTAAAAACACAAATATTCAGCAACAGAATTCAAATAACAGGAATATGCATTAAGAAAGTGGTGAGCTGATCTTTTAACATCTCTTTTACAAGCCATTTAAGAATAGTGCAAAACATTCATATAAGCAACATGTTCACAAAGATTATGACCCTGTCCATCCAAGCTTCACCTCTCAACACTCCCTCAAAATGGAATTTTTGCAGCTGATTTGAATTTTTTAAATTAAATTCTTAGCTACCAGTCTCATAACACCCTACAGATAACAAAAAGTGAGCCTTGCCACATTAAAGTAGAAATTTTGAGACAGAGAAATTTGTCTATTCTGAAATTACACATAAAAATGCACTGGCTATCTCAACATTAGCTTGATTTAAAAAACTCTTTGTAAAACTTCTTTATATAAAAGCAATTAGCAAAGCAGCTAAGTAATTAAGTTGTATTACAAGTATATATAAATACTACAAGATCTTTGAATACATATTAAATACACATTCACTTTTGCACTAGTAGCAAGGTTTGATTTTTCCCACAAAAAAAGTGTTTATCTAACAAAAAACAAAAGCATTGCTTTCATACACTAACTTAACGCTTGTGTCCTCCAGCTGCTAAAAGGAGAACACAGATCTTTATAGCTCCATTTCCACAGTGATAAAGTCAATATAACTCATTGTAGCTACTGCAAGGATTGAGCGTATGCTTGCTATGTGAAAGCCAGGGTAAAATACCCTTGATAAAAGCAGCAGTGGTGAAATAGCTGCCATTGGAATATTTGAAGGAATTCATCAGTATGTGTTATTCAGTTCTATTCCAACTCCTTGTTGTTACATTGCAGATTAAAAACAGGATTGTTTTTTATTTATCAGTTTCTGGTTTATGACAGTGATGAAGCATATCCTGAAAAAAAAACCCTATAAATTAAGATTTTTTTTTCACAGTACTTTACTTTTAGAAAGAAAGCAGATTCACAGCATTACCATTATATAGGCTTCCTGCAATCAGTAAAAAGGAAATGGCACTCAGTGCACATGCAGAAAAAAAAATCATCCCCCAAAAAATCACAAAATCGCACTAGCTATAGGATAAAAGTAAAGAAACAGCTTTTCTTTCAACAGCTTACTCCATTACATTCATTGTTTCTATATAGAACATCGAGTTACTTATGCTCTAGCAGACACATATGGAGCTGCTTATAAGTGTACATAAAGTGAGTGTAACAGAGCAGGCTACTGAAATGCTAGGAATTCTGAGGCTTTTAATCTGCACTTAATGCTATCTTGTCCAGCTTCCTTCTCAGATTTGAGATAAGGGATAAACACAAAGGAAAGAAATGAAATTGTGGTGTTTTTGTTACATTTATTATCTACATAAACATGTTTGTTTATGTTGTTATCGACATATCGACGTGTTTATTATCAACATGTCAATATTTTATTATCAACACATCTCATTTGCTGATGAAATTCAACTGACCAAACACCGCATCTCACCTTGGCTACTGGAAAAGCAAAAGCAGTTCAAGAGAGAATAAAAATTGTAAGATCATAGGATCAGTAAGAGACAGAGTGTATCTACATTGTCAGTCGAGCACAACCTAAATCCAGAGGCACCACTCCAGGTATTCCTGATACTATTGTCCTAATTATGTTGTTTCCATGGCAAGCAAATCCAGCTTTCAAGCAATTTTGAAAACATCTTATTGCATACAGTGCAGGCACATCTCAACATTAGCAAAAACAAACAGGATGAAGGAGGAAACTGCAAGACCATATACAGCCACACTAGCCTGAGTTCCATGGGAAGATGAAAAAAGAAAGACAGAACACCAATGGGGGAACAAACAAACAAAAAGCAACACCCAACAAACAAAACCAGTATCCAAACAATTTATGAAATTCATGCATACAGCCTTATATTTTTACCTAAGATTCTAAATTAAATCAATATGAGTGATTCAGAATCTAACACTCAACAGGTAATGCTCTCACTAGTCACAAGCAGGAAACACTTTCTCCAGATTCCAGCATTAAAACTCCCTTCCCCAGCAAATTGAAACCCCCTTCCCCAGCAACTTGAAACCAAGCTCTATTTACATCAAAGACTTTACATGCATGTTACTTCATTAGAAATGACCTTAAAACAATCTGAGAAGTTATATAATGTCATATAAAGTTTATATACTCAAACAATAATAAATTTTCTGTAAAGAAGAACATCCTTTATGATAACTGGATTCAGACTTGGAGATCTTTTTTTTCCTCCCAGACTGAAAGCCAGTTGACTTTGTTGCATAGGATGGGATTCATCTGCTCAAATGTAGACACCTACATGCGAGGTGGTCATCTAGACTCTGTTACATGTCTATGAAGATGAACAGATACTCGTAGGATGTAATTAATCTCACAGATGTCTAAAAATTGCAGATGAGTCACACACTACAAGTATCTCCTTTTCACCGCCTGCAACAGGAGGTGTAACGAGTTAGTTCAGAGTGAGATATTCTCCGCATTAAAACGGGATCAGTAGTATTCGGAATGAAACTGACAATATGGAAAAAAAAAACAATTCATATGAATCAAAATCCATCAAATCTGTTTTACTACTAGAAATTGGAAAATTATATTCAGTTAAAACAATAAAGAAAAAATATAAATAAAAGAGTGGGGAGAAGCAAGGTTTTGACTCTAAATATCTGGTCATTCTAATTCCACAAGCAAACAGAATTTAATTCATAAAATGGAAAAGAAAGTTAATTATATAATACTTCAGCTCATGGCATAGTTTTCTGTTTTTTTTTTTTTCTGGATTGATCCCTTTGTATTTTGTATGAGTCATAACAATGAACAAAAGGCAAATGAGCAGTACTAAAGGTTGTTTTTTGGGACATTAACACATCATGTGTATGAAATAAAAACAACCAACCTAATGAACTTTTTTGCTTGTATTCTTTTACTCCAGTAGCTGCATTTCACATAGTCTTTAAAGTCTGTTTTGAATAAGCTGGATGTGAAATATGAAGTTTGACAGCGATACTCTCAAAACAGTTTTTGAAGTAAGGAGAAAAACAAGCCACCATGGTATTAATACCACAATGCTCAAAAACCATTTTCATACAATATCTAATAGAAAAATGTACTTTTCATAGTAACTGCAGCTTCATATTTTCTCAGCTATAAGTGGACAATGTCATTACTTGTCAAATACATTTTTTTCAAAGAACTGGACAAGATGGTGAGATTTTCAGTGCATTCAGAATTATACTCTTTAGAGAAGAGTTACATTGGTAAATATGGTATCAATTTTGTTAAATGGAAGAATGTTTTTATTTACCTATTTTGAGACAGTGAAAGAATCTGCAACAAAGGCAACCAAAACAAGGAAAATGTTCTCATAGAAGAGATGCTATTGTCATCCAAATAGAGTTCTCTTAGCAGAACATGATTTTCCAGTCTTGGAAGCTAAATTGAAAAGAGAAGGTTATTTAGAAATTAATATTAAATTAGAGAAACAATAATGGAATGCTTGCCAGATGCTTTCATCAATCATTACTGAAGTAATACAAGTAAAAACACACTTTGGACATATGTATCATTTGCTTGTTATATATGTATCAACTGTTATATATAATTTCTACATACCAGCTTGTAAACATTTCTATATGTTTTATACATAGACTGAATATCCAGTATGTATATTTTTTAAAAGGAGCCATAGTCTTTCTATGTTATTACTGCAGTTATATGCTTCTTTTTGAAAATGTTTTTCCTCTAACAGATTCATGAGAGTCTCATTGTCAGTAAAGATAACTAAGTGTACAGTTAGTAAACTAGTTTCTTATTTTGAATATTGCAACACAAACTTCAACTTTTGGAAAATCAGCATTCGTGGAATTAACCTAAGCTATGACTTCTCTGTAGCAATAATAACATTTTTGTGCATTAGGAACAGAGAATCAGCATTGCGTAACACAACCCGAAGACTACCCGCTATAAACTACAATTACTGTGGGGACAATTTTAAAAGGGCTTAGCAGCAGGCAAATACTTAGCTACAGTACTAGCCATTTGTGTCTTTTTTAAAAAAATCTCTCTAAAAAGAGAGAGAGAAAAAAGAAGAAAAGCAAAACAGCTCACAACATTCAACATTCTGAGTTGAACATATCACTACAAAGAAGAATGTATAACGAACATCGCATTTAAGTCAAAGCTTTTTACCTCCTGGAGGTTATTGCCTTGTAACTTCAGAATTTGAAGCAGGCCACTATTCTCAATGCCTTCAACTTGTGTGAGATGATTAAAAGAACAGTCTAGGTGCATGAGAGTAGGTGCTTCACAGAGACCTTTTGTACTGATTAACTGATTATGATCCATGATTAACTGTTGAAGATTTTTCAGTGACTCCAAACCACCTGGAAAAGAAAAAGCTGAATTAACTCCATTGAAATAAAACACTGTTAGATTCCCAGTATCAAAAAAAAAAAAAAAAACTCTGAAATTGTGATATACTGTATATAGTATCAATTAATATTAGTCCTGTAAAAGTTTAAATTATTCCTGTATTTTGACTCCTTCCTATTCTTAAAAGCACAAACATACATAGCTTTATAATGCGTCCAGTTCACAGATTTCTGATCCTATTAAATAAGTAATAAATAACTCAAGCACTTCTTGGAAGAGAATGTAATAAGCGACACTATACTAGAACAGTTTACAACTGTTATCCAGAACTCACAGGCTTTGTGAAATGCTAACAGACCTCTTAAAATCAATCCTAGGAACAGAAACAGCAAGTCAGTTTAAATGTTAATTTTCATTACTTTATTTTTAAAGGACTTTAAAAAGTTAGCAAGATAAGAACAAGCTGTGTTAATGTAAAATACCTAGACATCAGCGCTATTAATAGGAGTGTGTTTCCTTTAAGGAGCTGCCATTATAAATTTCTTCATAAAAAATATTTTAAGAAGTCCAGTGTCTTTAAGTATAAAGCTATCCTTATACAGCCATTATACTCATAACAAGCCTGCTCCTGCCAGCTAGTGTAGAAAACAAGAATGTATGATGTCTCCTGCACAAAAACACACAAAGGAAGTTTCCTGTCGGTGCCCATTCCTTCTACTTTCTCTTCTACATATCATCCTCTTAAACAGGAAAAATCAGATTCTCTTTCCTTTCTTATAGCTGCTAGACAATTTGTAATGTCTGCCTTTCTAGAGCATTCGTATCTATGTGCTACAGGTCTAAGCACTTTTTTACTTTTTTTCCCCTCATAGCAGTAACGCACCTTGGAGAGGAGAAATGTGAGAAAAGGCATCTGAATGAGGGAGTTACTCATTTTACTCCTCAATTTACTTTTCTTTCCAGTATCTTTTACAAGATTGAAGGTTTAAATTACTTAATTTTACCTTACTCAAAGCTTCTTAGGTTTGCATATGTGAATTGGGCAAGCTTTACAAAGTTGAATCTATCTTTGTGATTATTTTCGGAGAATAAATGGGTAACAAGAGCAGCAGGCACCACAGATTATTTAAAAGATGCAGAAAGAAGAAAAGACAAAAGAAAAAAAAAGACACAAAAAATTAAATGTCCAAGTTAGAATTACATTAAAAACAAATAAACAAACAAAACATAGGGCTTTGCATCACAGTAATCTAGAAAGGGAAAATGCCTACTGGAAATAACACATTCACCTGAAAGTGTATAAATATTAAAGAGATGCCATCCCAGTTCTAAAACAAATGTTGCATATTGTAAGCTTTAGGGAACAAATATGCAAGTCTTTAATTATTTTGAAAGAATTTCAAACATGCTCACGACATTCAATCCTGCCAGCAAGATCCTGTTCTGTGGCTTTTTTAAATGCTTGGAGAAAAATAAAAAGGGAACTACCACCATCTAGCGGTCTCAAAACAATTTCATTTCAGACAGCATTAAAATTAACAGCTTTCAAGTCTTCCTTACAAGACCTGTTTCCTTTTTTAAGTTTCTGTTTTTAACTTCTCAGCATAGTAATACTGATAACTTTAAAAGTACTGAGTTATCATGGAGTGGGACAAAAGGATAGACTACAAACAAATGATAAGCACAGGGAAGTGTTAATGCAGGACCTAAGAATTTCTCATTCTGTATGCTTATAAAGCACTTTTATTTACAGCTTCTCCTGATCTGTCTTGTTTAATTAGACTGTATGTCACAAATCAGTATCTTTAGCCTGTCAGCAGCTGAGACAAGATATCTGCTCCTTAATCACTTTACAGTCTGAAAGACAGCACAGGCAGACAGGAAAATACATTTTCTGTATGTGAGAAAGAGACACAGTGGTAGGGAAGAGTGAAACAACAGTTTGGAACAAAAATGAATAGTATTTTAGTAGAAAGGACAGCTGTGACACAGCATTAGTATGGTCCATCCACTCCTAAAAAACAGTAATATTTGTATATACCTACTTGCCAGGTCATAGGAACATGCTGGAACTCCCTGCAGTTGCAAGGCTAGACTCTGTACGATTTGCTTTTGTAGGGAGGCTGAAACCTGGCTACTTACATATTCCAACTGAGTTGGTGCAGGTGATATTAGGAGCTCTTCTAGAGCAAACTATATATAGCATAACCACACCGCAAATAAATGTCAAGTTAATTATGCTTTAAAATGTAAATCTCTACTAAATCTGTTTCCTCATTCTCTTAGTTTAGCAGTTGGCTGGCTCTGAATCCTAAGTAAGTACAATCCTAAATGTAAAGAGGAGGGGGGCAAACTCTTCTCAGTGGTGGCCAGTGACAAAACAAGGAGTAATGGGTATAAATTAAAACACAAGAAGTTCCATCTCCATATGAGGAAGAACTTCTTTCCTTTGAGGGTGACAGAGCCCTGGAACAGGCTGCCCAGAGAGGTTGTGGAGTCTCCTTCTCTGGAGATCTTCCAAACCCGTCTGGATGCCACCCTGTGCCACGTGCTCCAGGTGTCCCTGCTGGAGCAGGGGGGTTGGACTAGATGATCTCTAGAGGTCCCTTCCAACTTCAACCTTTCTTGATTCTGCGTAAATGTAAACAGCACAAATCCTAAATGTAAACAGCAAAAATATGCTTTTACACAATTTGTTTTTTTTTTCATAATTTTCTTACCAATCCGAGTGATTTTATTGTAGGAAAGTTCAAGATTTCGAAGATTTCTGCAGCCATCTAAGCCACAAACTGATGAAAGACGGTTCTTACTCAGAATTAGTATACAGAGATTTTCTAGATTCTCACAGTCTATGATCTGAATATTGTTTTCCTGTGATAAAGAAGAACAATAATATTAAGTATTTTAACTGAAATAGCAGAGCAAGTTCAAGGAAATCACAGATATGTTCATTTCAACCTAAGCTTCTCGATAGTAGTAAGAGCATTGCAGGTTTTTTCCTTCACTAAGGTGAAATGGAATATAACCAACACATTACCTGTAATGACCAAATATTAAATACAATTTTTAAAGTATTATTAATATATATATTATTGATGTGTTAAAGTATATTTAACGTCTAGGAGCCTTGTCTAGAACAAAATAAAAACACACTTTGCAAGGAACAGTACTCAGTGGGCAAACAGAAATATTCAAGAATTTATAAGCAATAAGGGTATATTAACTTTCTTGTGAATGGGTATGGTCAAAACACCTCAAATTGAAAAAAAAAAGATAAAAATAGAATTGTTTGACATACTTTGTGAAGTTCTTTAGGTGAGATGCATGACATAAGAAAATATTTCGACATTAAAAGAAACTTAAATTGCTATGTAAGACATTGGACAGCATCAGGTATCTAATGCCTCTACTATCAGTCATTATACTGCTCCTTAAGCAAATACATGGGTAATTTTAATGAACATTCAGGCGTTTGTTGCAAAGGACTACCTTTCTCTTACCTATTCCTGCTTAAGCTGAGCACTTATTTTGGTCAACAGCATCTGCCTACTTGTAAATCAGAGTGGTAAGGTGAATCAGAGGTAAGGAAGATTTTTCACTTTGTCATACTCATGCTGGCTATTCATGTTCCTACCACAGGACACTAAAAGCTATGGCTGTGTTTGCAGCTCTGAATGCCCTTAAGTTCTGTAATTCTAAGCTACTTCCCTTTTAAATGCCACAAATATTACAGTAGTAACAATGGGACCCATTTAACTATACATGGCTAATAAAGCAGATGGCTACAGCTGAAGCATGCAGATTTCCTTCATAACCTACCGAAAGAAATAGGTACATCTGAAAACTAGCCATCTTGTCACAATGCAATACCAACTAAATAGGAGACAATTCCAAATCTAAAATGTCTGTTTTTTTTTTCCTCTGAGTATAAATGGAATCAGTCTGAAAACTTCTACACTGAGCTACTTGCAAAGCTAAGTGCATCCTGCTATTTATACTTCCAATTCAGAGTTCGACTGAAATACACAAAGAGTAGTAAAATTAAAAAACAAACAAGCTGCTAACTAAAATACTTAAATATAAATAAATTTTAATTTAATCACTCATTTGTAGAAATCTGGGTCTACAGGTACATTAACTCAGACCAGCTCCAAACTACTCAGCTTATTCAAGCTACATTGGTTAACTGAGTAAATGGGATTTGATCCTTTACTTATAATATCATGCACTTTCTTTAGTTTAGCTTGATTTGTTTGTCCAATGTTACTTTATTACCACCACTTTATTATCACCATGCACAATAAAATATCTGCTGGTAAAGTTTTGTTGACAGGGAATATTTTGTTCATATCTATACGTTCTTAAAACACTAAAAGTTATGCACCCAGCTGCACCCGAACAGCAAAAACAGCAGTCCTTCCTGAGTTATACTAGAGAATCAAATGCACTTGGTACCTCCACATTGATATACTTTAGATCTTTGCAGTTACTTAGTCCTTCCAGTGCAACTAGTCCACAGCGTCTGACAGTCAGTACTTGAAGATTTGCACATTCAGATAATGTGGAGAGGCTACATTCTGGTAAATCTTCCAATGTCAGTATTGTGACCTACATACATTTAATAATAAAGAAGATTAATTGTTGCTATATTTACCATTCATCGCACAATTTTATTTTCTAAAGTTGTTTTTATCTGACTAAAACTACATTTTACTAAGCCTTTATAAAATGTAAACAATATGATAATTCTTTCATTAAAAAGAAAAGGATGGCAAAGATGGTTAGAATAAAAAAAAGTTTGATTTGGACATCCCTCTTAAAATCTGCTAATTGCTTTGTTTTAGTGGCAATCTTCCATTTGTTCAAAGTCAATATCATTAATATTATATCTCTTATATTCATTTTATCCCATTACTGTCCCAAAAATAATGACTAAATGTAGTAGAATCGATCAGAATAGAAACTCTATTCAGTATAACATGCAACCTCAGTGTAGATAACAAGAGAAGAGTGAGCATACGGCGATACTCATTAAGTGCTGGGAGCCAAGAGGCATTTCTCATTGCAAAACACTATCTATAAGCCAACCAGCAAAGTCTGTCTTCTGGGAAAGACCAGTATTCTCAAAATTTCAAGAAAGTTTGATAAGCAGAAGCTGAAATGCAGCTCCACATACAAAGGCTAACTTAGCAGAAAATGGAAGCTGGCATCTCCAGTCTTTTACAGAATCACTGATATTGCCCATCACCTGAAGACTGCTACCATGCCAGCCTGCCCCACAATGCTCCGAGGAATTCAGAGAGCCTGTATCCTACAACTGTACAGAGGATCTCAGAGAGTTGTTGCTATACCTTTCCCAATATAATTCCTCCCTCTTCCATTTTTCACAATGGCATTGTGCTAATATTCTAAAAGTATAGAATTCTACAGAATATAGAAGCCAGCACTTCCTATTTAATTTTGTATCTTGTGCATAGTTACCTGCTGCAGAGTGCTCCAAGGGCCACTATGAATGATCTTTTCTGCACTTAATGGAGGCATCTTGTTAACTGAAATTTTCCTTGAATGTTTTTTTTTAGTTATTGTCTTTCTTTGATTTTCTCCAAATATTTTACACCAAGGCTTACATGTCTTCATCCAATTTAATCTCTTCTTTTCAACATCATCAGGAAGAATTTCTAAGGTATTGAAATACTTAGCTACATCCTGAATTTTGTCCCAATTCTCAATATGTTTCTCATGAGAATCTTTCACTAGAAACACAGTTGTTTTTGCTATTTCAGACTGAAAAAAATGATCCTTGATTTCTCTATTATTGGTAGGTGTCTGGACATTCAGTGGTCTACTGTTTGTATTCACCTCATCCTCATTTTCTACTATAATCCCAGCTCTAAAATCAACAGATTCCTTATTTGAAGTACTTGTAACTGGAGCTGTATTAAGATATCCACTGTCTGAGGAACTTCTTTCTGTGGTCATTCCTGAATTTCTATCTGGATTTTTGTTATTTACTTCAGAAGAGGGTTCCTCCTTCTCTGAATTTAACGTATTTGGTATTGGTGGTGTCAGCTTGCTTTTTGCTGGGATCATCCAATTACTCGTTTCATCCATTTTTACAGTTTGATTTTTTACTTCTTCCACTACTTGCTTACTCGGTTCCACTTTCTGCTCTCTTACTGCTTTTATGTTTGTCTTACTTGCCTTATTTTCTGCCATATCACTAGGTCTAAAACTACCAGATTCCTTATTTGAAGTATCTGTAAGTGGAGCTGCATTAAGATTTCCACCGTCTGAGGAACTTCTTTCTGTGGTCATACCTGAATTTCTATCTGAATTTTTGTTGTTTACTTCAGAAGAGGGTTCCTTCTTCTCCAAATTTAATGTATGTGGTATTGGTGGTGCCAGCTTTCTTTTTGTTGGGATCATCAAATTACTCGTTTCATCCATTTTTACAGTTTGATTTTTTTCTTCTTCTACTACTTGCTTACTCGGTTCCATTTTCTGCTCTCTTACTTGTTTTAAATTTTCTCCTAATTGTTCCTCTGTTATGTTTCCTTCAGGCTTTTCTCTATTTTCATTCATTATAGTTCCTTTTTCTTTTATTTTTCTCTGTTCTTCTTTTCTTATCTGCAACTGTTTCTCTCTTTCAAGTCTCAGGATTACTTTCTTTTTCTCATATTCTTCACACCTTCTCCACTGTTCCATGTATCTCTGTCTTTCTCGTTCTTCTTGTCTCTTTTTCTCTTCTTTTTTTTGCTTCATTTCTTCCATATGGCTCTTCATTCTTTCCTCCTTTTCTTTCATCTTCGTCTGTATTTCTTTTTGTTTTTCCTTTTCCTGTTTAATTTTATCTTTCCATTCTTTTAAGATGGGAGCATATTTTTTATGGACTAAAAATGATCTAAATCTAGCTTGGATTTTCACAGCTGCTGCATTCTCCTGCTCTGCCATGTGTTGTCTTTGTTTCGCTTTCTGCTCTTCGAAAGCTTTTTCCTCCTCTTCCACTTGCAATTGTAGTTTCATCATCAATTCCTAAATCAAAACAACAACTGGGTTAGAGCTCAGCCATTCTGAGATCAACATAGGTGTTGGTATATACTTATTCTTAAGAAGCAGGATCTTGTGTATTTTCAAACACTAAGTGACATTTAATCTTAAATATATAATATTCATATACTCTCACATTCTCTTGATCAATATTCTTTGTACAACCTTACCTCATGTTGCATCATTTTTTCCCTCCAAGCTTTCTTTTCTTTCTGCAACTCATCTTCCATCATACTTTGTTGTTCCTGCACAACAAATTAACTTCAATTAACATTATGCAAAACTCTGAATGTCAAAAAACACTCTCTCTCTGAAGCTTCTATCATTTTGACTTTTCAGGGATCCACTACTGTGCTTGAATCAAAAGTTGAAACTCAGCCATGGGAGCTGGAGACTGGACCTTGGAGACCTTGGCATATGGTCCAATCAATCCCACCTTCTCCTAACTCTATACTGTCACTGAAAATGAAGACTATGCTCATGAAGACATTCAAAATATACTGGGATTATGGCAAAATAACAGAGTAATCTTGTAAATTTGAAAGAAAAGTTCTGAGAGTAGCTTATAACCTCCTTTAAATGTAGTGGTATAGTAACGCTGATGATCTTAGTCTTTCAGAGAGAACTTTTGCTGAGTAAAGCTAAAAGAAAAAATTTCACCAAAACTATTTCCAAACTGAAAATTCAACCTTATTTTCACTTGCTCAATCACAAAGAAATTTGCAATGACCTGGAATTACAGGTGGCTGAAAAATAGGAGCTCTAATGAAGGATGGTACCTCCATCTCTCACTTCAGGAACAGTGCACCAGATCCAGTACTACAAATTGTCTAATGGCAACAGGGTTGAACTGGCCATTCTACAACCAGTAATGATTTCTGACATCAAAGGGAAGAGAAAGACCTATTTTGTGGTCTGTGGAAAACGAAGGCCTTGATTCTAATCTGTCCCAAGAGGTGTATTTAAAGGTTCGGTAACAGGACAGAACTGTAAGACAATTTTTTTTCACTTTCTTCTTTGAATGTAAGAAATCTGCATTATTTTATTTCGTAATAGCCTAAAATATGAAGGAAAGAGTGGTCCATTTGATTCTTTTCTATGATCTGATTATAACAGCATATTCCCATGAACCACAGGTTCAAATCTCATCAGGTTGAGGAGGACCAAGGATCCTGTTTTCTCATTTCTTGGCCAAGCACCATAATCATTAGGTTAGTTTACAACAGATGGCCACCAATACTTGTTCCACAACAAAGAGCAGTATTAGGTAAGACATAGTGACCATTTTGCTTCTGTGAGTATCTTAGGACACGAACTCTTATCTCAGGGATTTGGCTGGGGTTATATCATAAACATAAAAGTTGATATAATCATAAAAATATATATCAATATAAGGACAAAGCCTAAAAAGTAATTTAATATTTAGCACATTATATCAATTCACTGTTGATCAAAGCAAAAAAAGAACAAATCCCTAAACAACACAAGTCATATTTAAGTATGATCTATACCTCATTTTGGTATCATGAGTGATGGTGATAGGATAGACATAAAATATGGGAAGTTCTCTTTGCATATTAAATCTTGAAAGCAAAATGAACCCTTCTAGACTCTTTGAATTCAATATCATTAATTACCTTTTGAAGATGCTCTAACTTTATTATTTCAGCCTCAAATTCCTCCAGACGATGCAGCCTTCTTTCTTGCTCCTCTTCATTCTCTTTGTCCTGTACTGCCTTCTCAGCCTTCCACTTTTCCCTTTTCTCAACTTCAAGTTCTCTTTGTCTTTTCTCCCACTGTTCAAAATCTTGCCTACATTTTTCTTCTACTTCAAGGTAGGTAAAGCTTATGCTCATGCCAACATCAGCTAAGAAATTGAACAACCAAGGAAACCTTTTATTTAAATTCATAGTAAACATCAGAAGGCATCTTAAACTATGGAAAAGAAACACAATCAAAAGGATTCAATGTTGGTCTGGCAAGCAATATAGACCCTCCAAGAACATGGGACTGCAACAAGTCTTTCATACCAGAGACAGCCCTGCCTTTTTTAATCATAAAGCACACTTACTATTGCAATGTGCGCTTCCTGACACAGTTATGCTCGTTCTACCAATGCATATTTCAGGACTGCATTTTGGCTTCAGGAGAAAGGTCTGCATTGCTATCAGGAGGGGTTTTACCTACACCAATCCAAAACATGAACAGGCCATAGTAAAAGAGAAGAATCCCCTGCAATATGACTATTAAAAAAATAAATAAATAAAGGTAGCTGTAGCAAAGCACATTCTTGATGCCTCCAGTTTGGCTGCATTTATAACTACTGAATTCATATTTAGAAAATGTTTTTGGAACAAATTTAGATCAAGACCTTGAAGACAAATAAGAGGATAATTTCCTAATCCTGAATTTGGATAGAAGCATAAGCATCTGCTCACCTATGTCCAACTGACAAAGAATCTGGATCTATTGGATACTATCATTTTCTAATTCTTTACAAAGAGAATTAGATTACTAATAAAAAGAGAAAAGAAAAAAATACTTATAGAAAGATTTGTTAACATGCAGCTAAAGAGCAACACAGACAGATAAATAATGAATTCACTTACCTGCAACAAAATGTTCATCGGTGACCATTTCAATAGGATCATCTGTTGTGGACTCAGTATTACAATTCATAGCAATCTGCAAGTCTTCACTTTCTGTTTCAGACAATACCTAATATATTTTAATATTGTCATTAAGAAACATGAAGCGTTGAAAAAAATAAAATATAAAAGCAGAATGTTATAAAATCTCTCCAGGACAAGGATCATTATTTCATCACATGACAAGCATAACAATGACCTGAGTGCTGACTTGATTATACAATGTCTAAATGTGCATGTCAGTCAAAATATTGCTACCTAGGGTTAGAAATAATGATTTTTTTTTTTTTTAAAAAAGGTAGTGGAGTTTGAAGGGAATATATTTTTGTGATTTTGGGAGGGTTGTATTAAGTATTTTGCAGTATTATGACCTAGAAACAAAAGAATACTTTGTATTTTGAACTTGTTTTTCTTTGCCTTACAGTGCACATGTGCATTAATACCATGAAGGACCTACAAAAGAAGTAAATACAGAGCTTTTAAGAAACTGATTTGAAAATAACATTAGGAGAACCAGGCTTTGCTGTATTCCTTCCACAGTTTTTATGAGAAAGAATTAATCTCTCTCTTCTGGTCATTCATCATCTGTTTATCACATACTGCAGATTAACTTATTTGTTCCATGAATGAAGTCAGAAAATAATTGTACTGTTCTAAACAATGGTCTCTTGAGAATAAAAGTCTGTGTTTGCAAACGTGGCAACTAGCAAAAATAAGATGACAAATGAAAATTAATTATTTAACAGAGGTCTGTGTTTCTCTAAGAACTTTAGGAAGGTATTCACTCAAAACTGCTTAATATATAAAAGCAAGGTCCACAATGCTCAATTCTTTGAAAATACAGACTTTTTAAATTAATAATTTCTATAAAATAATGGAATGTTGTAGGAGTCCGATTAACAGGCTAAGCATCATAACAAAAGGAGTAAGATTAAAGAAACCTAAAAGGATTGTATTATTGAGATAGCATTCTATCAATAAAAAACAGTAATCGATTGCTTAATTTTGATAATTTTGTTGATTTTTGTGCTCAACTTTCTAACTAATGATATGGACATTTATTCCAAATATTAAAACTTACAGTTTATTACAAATGATCTTTCAATTATATAGAAAGGTGTATGCAAACTCATCTTAATACTCCATGAATAATATGAAATGGACAAAACACATGCATATGGTTCTCAAAGATGCCAAGTAAGTGTGATCTAGATTAAAGAATTTGGTTCACTACATATATTGTTTAAATACTGAATACCCTTTTTTTTAATTCTTCTGGATCTTCATTATATTCCAAAGCCAATTCTGCCAAGTCATCTGAAGCATGGCTACAAACTACTTCATAAACATTACCTGAAGAAGAAAGAAAATATACAGTTCAGGACACGAAAATATCTCTTTTCACAACTAGAATTCTACTCTACACTGCTTAGTAACTATTTCTCTTTAAGAGTGCTATAATGGTAATTCAAGATAACAAGGCTCTGTAGTAACAGTAATGATATTGTGTATATTGTTTTATTTGCTCCTAGGCAAAAATGTAATTTTGAAACAATAAAAGTCAAGTCCTTTAAATTGGTTGTAAATTACTACCCACAAAATTAAAATCATTATCTTAAGAAATCCCTCATAAATTTAATATTTTACAGAATAAGAAGCGCTGTATAGAATGTTTATAAAAGATCATCTCTCTCTAGAAGTTACATTTAATTAGACAAAGCTGAAAAATAAAAAAGGAAAGAAAAGATATAACTATCCTGGGAAACAAGTTTAAATTGCTGCAATAGCTGTTTTGCTGTACTTAAAAGTTTACACAGTTTTTGCCTGATCACTGCTAGTGCTAGTGGTAATATGAGATGCACACATATTCTAACCGTGTTCCCCACTTACTTGTAATTTCTTCATCTTCTAAGTCTTGCAGTATAAGCTTTTCAGCATCTTGATTTCTGTTCTTTATAAAGTTTAAATAGGACAAAATTGATTCCGGCAAGTCATCTGAAATCTAGAAAACACATCATTTAACATAAATTCTACATTTTAATCTTACAGCAACAATCGTTACAGCCATAACATGCAGGAATAAATATCCATTTGATTTTCATCTATGCAGTACTTCAGAATGCAAATTTTAGTAGCTATTGCTACTAAGAATTTTTCCAAATCCCACATGCTTCTCATTTTACTTTTACTATTGTGTCACCATCTACTAAACAATGAATAATTCTTAGTAACTTTCTAATTAAATTCTGAAAATAATTTATTTAGATTTTAATATATGCTATTTAAATTTTAATATATGCTATCTTCGGAAGCACGTTTCATTTTTTTCCTTCATAATTTGCTCAGAATGAGAAATTAAGGAGAGGGTTAAGATAAAGATTAACTAAGAAAAATCTACACATATGGTGCACAGAGTTATAAACATCCTCTTAGAAAGAGCTTAAAGAGCTTAAATGTAAGCTCTTCCAGAAAACAAATAATTTTAAAAATCATTATTGCAAATGTTTAAAATACTGATGTAAATCAGATAGTTTCTACTCAGAAGATCATCTTTTAGCAACTTCAGGGATTTGGGAAAATTAATTTTCTCTAAAGATATGTAAATTGCTATAAATTTTGCTGGCATAGGTTCTATGATTCTATGATTTACTGTGAGGGTGACAGAGCCCTGGAACAGGCTGCCCAGAGAGGCTGTGGAGTCTCCTTCTCTGGAGATCTTCCAAACCCACTTGGATGCCACCCTGTGCCACGTGCTCTAGGTGACCCTGCGTGTGCAGGGCGGGGTTGGACTAAATGATTTCTAGAGGTCCTTTCCAACCTTAATCATTCTGTGATTGAATGTGTAAGTACATAAATAATTACCACTGATGTCCTAACCTATCATGATTTCATTGGTTCACGGTCACATACAACCAGTATCAATTGTTCAGACACCCTACAAAGCAGTCCATAAGATACGAGTCTGAAAGAGTGCAATAGCAGGATAAGACCCCCCCCAAAATTAAGCAGACTTCAGAAAAAAAAAAAAAACTAAAGAAATAACAGTATGTCTTCAAACATATAATCTTCTGCAATATTTAAACCAAGGAAGCATTTTTTTTTATTCAAATTTTCATCTAGCTCATTAACTTAAAACATCTTCCAGCTTCAAAGGATTATAAAATAAATCGTGATGGGGCAAAATCTGATCTTCTCACTAGAGCAGAATGCTGATGCTCATCTATTTTATTGTATTGCCAGCGCTAATTAAACTCTCAGAATGAATCCTCTGGTTAGATATATCGGGATAAAGTAGGTCCATCAGATAGGCTTCCAATACCTACACTGCTTCCAACAGCAGGTAACAGAAGTTTTAGTCCACTGAACACTTACTGTGTCACTGTCACTCAAAGCTTCTTCTGATAAGTCCGTGTCAGGATCATCTGCTTCAAAGGGAGAAACACTGATTCTGCTCAATTCAATTTCTATTTCTTTTTCAATTCTTTCAACATCTTCTGACATTCTGTTTTCCATTTTCCATTGCTTTCAGTGATACACAAAAAAAAACATTAGCTTTTAACCCCACATAAACCAAAGAGCACGTTCAATCAGTGTAAGAGTACTCCAACCTACGTTTATTCAACCATAGACCTAAACCATGAAAAGGAACAGCAGAAGTTTGTTCTGAAGAACACTTTGTGAGAAGAGAAGAGAAGAGAAGAGAAGAGAAGAGAAGAGAAGAGAAGAGAAGAGAAGAGAAGAGAAGAGAAGAGAAGAGAAGAGAAGAGAACAAAGGTTAGTTTGTGGTAAGAAAATCCCTATGATATTGTTGATTCTATGAGTTTTATAGGTGTAACCAAACTGTAATATTAAAAAACCTCTGCCTGCTTTCTAGTCCTTGTGGATGGTAACAGTGCAGCACACCATGCCTCACATGTGAGTTTAATACCTGCTGAGAACTGAAAAAGAAATAATATACATATGCACACACACAAATATACACACACACACATAGAGAGTATACTGTATGTGTATATATACATACATACACATATATGTACACACACACATATCTTTCAACACTCAGTTTGCCAAAATAGTTGCATAATGAGTACCAGAGTACCAGGTAGCTCTCGCGGAACACCGAGCGCCCCGCGGCGGGGTAGGACTACAACTCCCAGCATGCACCGCGGGACACGGGCGCGCGTGGCCGATGGGCGCCACCCTCGGCATCCTGGGAGCTGTAGTCCTCCCCCCCACTGGAGCACTCCCACCCCGTGGGGCTCCCCAACCTGTTCCAGCGGGCTACTCACTTCCCGTTCAGCCGCGCTGCTACCGGCGCTGCCGCCCCCGGAGACCCCCCGTCTCTCTCCGCCTCGAAATCCCGCGGCGCTCCCCGCTCCGGGCGCTGCGCGCAGGCAGCGAGCGCTTCCCCACGGCCTGGCTGCACCGCCGGTAACCACGGCAACGGGAAACAAGCGGCGCCGATGGCGAGCGGCGGGAGCCAAACTAGTGAGGAGCTGCCGGTTTGGGCTCCGCGGGGCGGGGCTTTTATTGTTATATCATTTTATTTTATTGTTTAATTTCATATTTTATATTTTTATTTTATTTTAATAGGGGTGTCCAGGAAGCACAAGTTTAAAAATACATTAATTCTGTAATTCTTCTGCAGTCGTCAACATTCAGGATTTTGCAACCGAGGGGGTTTAAAAGTAACTGCCTAAATAGCTTGAAAAGTGAACCAAAAGTATAGCCGTAGCCGGAGAAATATTTAAAACACAAATATTTATTTTGGCTGGTTATCTATGTGACAGACTGGGTTCCTTACTGTTCCTTTGAGATAAGGTGAACTAACACAAGGCTGATGTTCCTCTGTGTCCTCACCAGCTCTTACCTCAGGAACACCCTAGTTTATCTGCCTGGCAAAAGAGCATAAAAGGAGACAAAAGATAAAATAGATAAATTATCTTAGAGGTAGATTAAAATACCTCCCCCCCATTATTATTATTATTATTAGAGAGGCATATTTCATGAAAAATGAAACCGGGCAGTTATCTCTTCTGTTTTTCTGTTTTAACATATTTGGGTCCCCTCAGCAGCTGGAAATAAAGGGTGTTTTAATTTCAGTCTGGGAATTTGACCTACCAAATTCAAGGGATTTGGAAAACTCTGTTCTAGGACTAATTAATCTGAGAAGGATTAGAGAGTCCACAGCAGCCCAGCAACTCAAGTACATACTTCACTGCAAACAGAGCAGGGGGAAAAAAAAAAAAGAGAGAGAGATCTAATGCAATTTCTGCGTGTAAAGTGAGGGAAAAAGTGAATAGCTATGTGATTTGCTCTTTTTTTTTGCCTTTTTTTTTAATTAAATAGTCCATGTTAACTTAGTCTAGCAAAAAATAAATTGGGAATTGGGACAGAGTGAATACATTTTAAAGGCCAGATTAGGAGTACAAAGCCACAGCCACAGGTATAACAGGGGGAAAAAAAAGCTGAAAGTTGGATGGATGCATTTTAAATAGAAAAGTGCACTTTTGTGAATATTGGGGGTATTAACTATTCAGATAAACTGTCAGAGATTATAGGATTTTTTTTTTCCATCTCACGGTGACTTCCATCAAACTCAAGATGCTGCATTCAAAGACAACAAATTAACATTTTCTTACTTGCATTATATATCAATAAGTTGTTAAAATCTTTAAACTATGAATGCTTTTACACCTGAAATCCATCCTGTGATGTCAAATAATTTATAGAATCATATAACTAGAAAAATTATTTGTGTGATCACTTAGAAGTAAGAAAAAAATCAGTAAAACACAGATGAATGTACACTTGATATTTGTTTTCTAATGTGAGTTACACTATCGTCATGGTGGTTGGAAACCACAGATATTGCATAATACGTTTATCAGACAATTCACAGAGCTTAGGGAAAAAGATGTTTCTGTAGACATGCAACCAGGAAGTAAGTCAGGATCAACAGAAGAAAACTTCTGTGTAGTAGATATGTGTTTAAGAGGTACTTAAGGAAGAGATACCATTATAGGATTGTCCTCTTTAAAATGAGATGGAAATATTCAGAGCTAGTAAGGAGTTTCTTATGAAGTACATAAAAGCAGTATACATGCTTTTATGAAGATCATATTTGTATCTTTAGGAGGAAAAATGTGAGAGAAATGTAATTGTTATTAAAGTACCCCAAAAATAAAGCATTGCAACTGCATAATTACTTCATTGTCTAATATGCTTCATAAATTTACATGATGTGTTATAGACCCAAATCCATTATGAACTATTTTGATAAGCTTGTAATTTTCTTCCCTCTGCGATCCTATAGCTAAAGTTTTATAATCCACAAGTGAGAATCTTGAAAAGGAAAGCAAAAGCTTGTGTTTGCTGAATCTTGTCTTTTTAACAAACAAATTTGGTGTGTGAGTGAAATTGTTAATCAGAGATATATTTTAATTATAGAAGCTTCATCTGTGACCCTTGTTTTTTTTTTTTTTTGTGAGTAACACAAGACGTAACTTCTTCTTGCAGTCTATCTGTGGTAATTCTGATAAAAGACAAGAACTTTATACAATTCCACAGAATTTTCTTTCAAACATTACATGCTGATATATCTTTATATTAGAACATATTTTCTGAGGAGCATGCCCATACCGGTTATGTGCACATGTGCATGCACATTTGCGTGTGTGTGAGAGGTTCGTAAGTGTAGGGCAATTGCAGTAGGCTGTATTTGTAAAAATCATTTTCTAACACTCTGAGTTTTCTCACTTTGTATCACAAAGGCAGGGAGACAAGATTGCTGGAGTATATTTACAGAAGACATAAGACTAGGGGAAAGGCAACTTGAGGCAGGGCACAAATATATGAGTTTCCTAGATAAGAATTTCAATAGGTCTATAACATGCTATGGAATCCAATAAATTTTTTTTTTTTAAAAAAAAAGTTCTGTGGGTTTAAAATGTAAGGGAATCTGTACTGCTGAAATATGCAAAAATCTGCTCGAATTATAAAATGTCTGCATGAATTCACAAGGGTTCTGTCTATGTTTGCAAGGGTTACAGCACACTAATATAACCGATAGAGTCTTGCAGTTGGAAATGAGATTGTCATGTATGCTTTCTTTGTATTTCAGAGGATTTTTCTTTGTATTACCTGGAGACTTGTTCTTAATTGACTGAAGGCCCATTTGCTCTTGATCACCGATGGAGCACATCTTTTGGTTTGGTTGCGTTTGAAAGGAATCCAGGTTTTTCACCTACTACATTCTGCAACAAAAGCAGTTAGAAAGTAAGTAAGTAGGGATGACTGGGAGATTCACTTCAAAAGGGTACTCCTGAGCTTAGGAAACTACAGTTGATAGTTAGACAGTTTTCATGACTTTACTAGAACTGTATGCCAACTCTTATTGAAATCATTTGACTGTTTCTGCTACTTTCAACAAAATTTGAATCAAGCCATGTGACACAATAAGGCTTGTATATTTCAGACAGTGTCATTAAAAATTAATAAGCTAAATGTATTTAAGAATTTTGGGACAGGTGTACAACAGGCTGTCTAATGCTTGCCATCTCTTGAATATAGATTGTACATCCTGCCCCTAAACATCTTAACTAGTAAAGAAAAAGGGTGGAAAATAAAACGTGCACAATACAACATTAGAGAAAATCAGGACTTAACAGCATGTTGATGTTTCTCTTGATGCTGCCAATTTTTTCTCAGTTTGTCAGGTGACTGCTTACATATATAAAAATGTACCTATTATCTGAAATAAATAAGCCCCGCAGTAATTCGTTCATATTGACTAATATATGATTCTATTTTCAGTTGTGATTCAAAAATCAGAAGAATGAAAATAAGAGATAAAATATTGATACAGAAATACTTTCTAAACATCTTCAATGGAATTTTCTTGGTAAAAATCCATTTTTATTTTGATTGTTTGGCAGCTTAATATGAAATATTTTTCAATTGTTTAAATTTAAACAATCTTTGTTATTTCCAGGTTCTGGGTCTTGTGCTTTTGCAATTTGGCTTTTGGCTTTTATATGATAGAAACAATTTATTCAGTATGCTATGTGAGTATAAACACACACACACACACATATATATATATATATACATATGTATATTTGTATGACTGCATCATATACCAATAAAACCAAAGCAGCTAAATAATTTTGTTTCACCAGGTGGCAGTATTGGATTGAAATGCATAGATTATTTTTTAATTGTGTATATTTTCCATCATTATACAGTATAATTATCAGAAAAGGGAAAAATATAGCATATCTACAATTTATATATTTATGATTCACTTGGTATGGCTTACTGATGAATCCCTGAAAAATAAAACAGTTCTATTTTTTTTCTTTACATAATTTATCAGAATGTGTTTGATCTACAGCATGATTGTAGATCATTAAAGCAGATACTTGGGTGGAATGGACATCACCCGGAGCTTCAGCCCCTTCATTTAGACACATGCTTTTCCCTGAGTGTTTAAGAAATTGTTTCATGGAGAAATAAGTTTTGGGTCATTATTAACAACAGCCATACCCTTAAACAATTGCCTGCAATTGTGCCAAGGAGCATCGGTTCTCCCAGCCAGGAGGTAATTTTGGGACAAGGCGTGTGAGACGACAGTGGTAAAAAGCCCACGTACTTTCCATATCTCTGCAGCAGTAGTTAAAATGGAAAGGGAGGGAGACTTGTTTGGAATCCAAGCCTGGATTTAATGAAAAATGTATCTGTGTCCGTGAAGGAACTGTACAAGTGCTACTAATTTTTGTTGAACAAAGAAAATCTATGAAATTTTAATTTTTCTCTGACTTCATTGGGAGTCATTCATATTGTTCAGTTAATTTTTCTTTGCTCACGTCTAATACGTTGTTACGCAAACTGAATTTATGAACATATATCTTTTTCTTTCTCTGACTGTAGATACCTTAAATAATAATGTCCTGTCACCAATTTATTATTTTCATCTCTTCAGTAATGACATAACAAAAATTTAATCGTTTTTATGGTGTAACTTTTCTTGAAGTCTCAAATAAAAAGTGACAGCATAAATACATTGTATTGCAGTTTCTTCAGGTGATAAACAGCTAGTAGCATATGTTTCTTTTATGTTCCTTGGAATTGGATCTATCATAACTTTTATATCAGCCATGGGATTCCTTGGAAGTGTTAAGGAAATCAAATGTCTGCTCGTTACAGTAAGTGCAAGTCATATTCCAATTTTCTAATGAAATGACAGCGAATTTTGTGTGTATGAGACCTCTTTGATCCTGTCCTGATCTTTCCTGATACGATTTTCACATATAGTGCTTAAGAAATCTGCTGATAGAAAGATGTTTTAATAAAATCTTGCCTCCAGTGAGATTTGAAAACAATCAGAGCCTTCCATGTCATAGCATGATTGTTTCCCATGACAAAACAATTGCAGTTTGGTGAAACAAAAGTTTGAACCACTGTGTTTATTAGTTTAGATTTGCAAAAGTTTATTTTGAACTGAAAGTATGAGGAGTTAGTATAGGCTGAACAAGTAAAAGAAAAACTGGCCTAAAATATCTGTTTGAAAGCACAAGTTGCAACAATATGATGCTCATATACAAAGAGAGGGTATGATTAAATAGCAGGATTTTAGCCAAATAGGGAGAGATATTGCCACTCTACATTTTCTTGTGTACTCCATGTTTACATATTATACTTGCTTGTTAAGAGATGAATTCTGTTCTTAATTTAAAATTATACAGTAATTATGTATGCAAATATATAAGTGCTATGTTATATAATATATCTGTAATCATATGTTCACATGATCGCTTTGATTACACTTTTAATTCTTTGTCTCTTATTGCCACTTTTGTTTAGTACTGTATCTCTTTTACACTATAAGAACACAGCAGCAGAGAGCTGTTCTACCTAGTCACTTGTTACACTACAAGTATCGGTAGGTACAGCAGTGGGAGGAGTCTAGGTCTTAGTATGAGGACTCCCGTTCCTTCTTGCTACTGCCCTAGTCATTCAATGTTTACCTCTTTAATTTATAATGTTTACCTCTTTTTTTTAATGTTTACCTCATTTTATTAGATGATGAAAAAGAAGTGTCTTTTTTTCCAGCTTCTTTGGAGCTGTCTGAAATGGTTTTAGTGGAGATGAGAAAAGTCTATGAACTTTTGGGTTTCTTTTGTAAATCTCTGTTTTTGGCTATGCATGAGGTTTTTAAGTTCCTATTGACAAATCAAAGAGGATTTTTTTTTCCAATGGTGCATTGCTTTTTGTTCTTTCCTTACTGGTTCTGTCCTTAAATTCTGAAATTTCCATTTGATACCTCGTTCTTAGTCACAGTGACAATGATGTAACTGAGCTTTCTGAGGGCTTTTAGGAGAAAATATTTCTTACTTTTTCTGCATTGACTCTAAATAAGGGCTCTAAATAACAAAGGCAGGATAATATTTCTAGAGTTTCTGGTTCTTTTTAAGTTTTTGTTCTCTTGTTTAATATTATGTTTATACATAATTTGTGCACATTTTTTCAGTTTATGAGTTTTCAAGTCCTGGTGTTTGGCACCCACTTTGCAGTATTAGTGCTGACATTTATGAAGAAAGAAGAGGTATGTGATTTGTTAAATGGATAAATTGATTTGTTGTTAATTTCAAAATATTATCTTGCAGTATATTAAAAAATTCCAATAGTCAGCCTTCATTGTATGCTGTATCACCTTTGTTTGAATCTGCCAAATTAGAACATGCTTCTTACGGCATGAAAGAGGGCATGGAAAATGCATGGAAATGCATTTATATATATATATATATT
>NW_010577251.1:0-30033 GCF_000705375.1 Tinamus guttatus | reverse complement strand
GAACGAGAAGAGAGAGCAAAAGGAGGAGTCCTCTGAAAGGTTTCCCTTCCTTATCACACCTATCTTGAGTCTCCAGATCCTGGAGGCTATAAGGAAGTAACACTCACACACTGCTGGGCAAAATTGCCCAGGAGCAACTAAGGACCATACGGGAATCTTAGGCATTCCAAGCTGTACCTGCAGGCATGAAGGACTGATTCATCTCTTTTGAAACGCAAAGGAAGACACAAAGCAAAGGAAGACCAAAGACTTACAGCATTTTATTCTAGTGTGGCTCAGTTCTTGCATAAGGAATTACTGTAACCATTTTTTTAAACACACTCAATGCTGATAAGCATTCTACCTAAGTATTTAAGTTTTGGTGTAAGTCACTGCAGGCAATTGCAACAACAGCTATGTTCTGCAAAAATACTGTGCTGCTTATTCTGAAAAGTATTTTTACTATGTTAAGCAGCTACATTTTAAGGCTATTTTTAAAATAAACATATTTTTAATTCATGCCAGAAAGTCTAAAATTCTGAATTTACCTGGTTCATTTATTCTGCCAAAAGTATGCCGGGTGTTATGCTTCCTGGTCTTAAAACATGTTTCACAGAAGTCAAAATCATCACAGTTTCTGCATTTGAATCTAGGCCCATTGATAGGAAACATCTGACAGCCATCACACCTAATTTCATAAAAGAACAAAATATTAACATTTTTAGCAATTACATGGTACAATTTAATTATAACAACATTCAAGACAATAAAATGAAGACAGTAAGGCGAAGAGGCAGCCCATGTACATTAATAAAAATATAAATCATCACTTACGTGACTCCAGGGTGAATGCTGGGGACCAACTCCATCTCTGACAACAAGCCAGTCCAGTGAGACTGCTGAGGGAAGTCTACAATGACATCTTTTCCATTGGCGCTAAATGCTGTGACAAAACATGCAGAAAACACAATGTCTTGCAAATCTCTATAAAATTAAGTGGAAACTGTCCAGTTATGTAATCAGCATCAGAGCAGAAGTACGTTACAAAAAGAAGTTATTTTCATAGTGACCTTATATTTTAATGGAACAATGTATTAGCCTAATCAAGTAGGCTGCAGTGAGGGAGGAAAGCACTGAAAATTGAAAATATATTTCATTCTCATTCTTGGCCCTGATTTTTTTTAAACATTTCTTAGAGAGAGACAATTCCTAAGAACAAAACAACCGACCAAAATCTGTACCACTACAAAGAATCTATGTCCCACAGATCACTTCATACTATGAAGTCACTTACAGGTAGACATTAATGCATCTCACTTCTGCATCACTGTCCTATTAAGTCTTCCCAAACCAGACTTACCTTTTAAAGGGAACTATACCAGTGATTCATTTTATAAAAGTGTAAGACTACCACAGGAAGCTAACCCCTTTTAAAGACTTCTACTACATCTGAAGGGAGTAGCTCATTAGAGGAAAGGAGCAGCCATAGCATGAGACTCTAAACTCATCATAGCCATCAATGTCTCCCTTGCATTCTCTCTTATCAGCACACAGTCTCCTACATAGCGGTAGGAGCCGTAAGTCTATCAGAAAGATTCTCTTTAAGCACCACACAAAGGCTGTGTGGTATCAAATTTTATCCCCTCACCTCCCCCATTTGCAATGCACACTACCTTTGACTACTCCAACACTTCGGTGAGTAACTGATCCCCATTTGTACTTGGGTGTGGTAACAGAGGTTTTCACACGCACTTTGTCACCAATCTTGATATGCGAGGCAGAACTTTGTGGTGGGAATCCTAGCAGTTTCAAGAATAAACACATGGTGAGGTTTTTCCCTCCTCAAGATGAGGCTCCCTTATTTTATCATTCAGTTATTTAAAAACAGCAGTGAACTTACCTAAAAGCTCAACATGGATGTATCTGACCCAGTAAGTACCGCCCTTTTGCTGCCAGTCACACTGCACATTGAGGTCATGCAATCCATCGCGATCCAGTTTAATTACTTTGCCCACATCTCCTTCACAAACTTCCTCATAGGTTCTGCAGCATCTAACCATCATTCCCACCTAGATAAGAGAGGACAATAAAACACTATTTCTGTAATTCTGCACAGATGTATGTAGGGAAGGGAAGTAGTTTCCATACTGCTTCCATCACCATGCTTACCTGAATATTTTCTCTTACATACACAGCATAATCGTCATTACTTAAGAAATCAGCTCGCTTCTTATAGGTTTGACTCTCTGTTACAACGGCACCACTTGACTGGAAAGAAAACGCAAGAAATACATACAGCAGTTTTTTTTCTGTTTTCATTTCAGATAAATACAACTAACTGTCAGGAACTCAAGATTATCCAACAAATGCAAACACATGTAATATCAAAGCTGCATGCTGAAATAGGAAAAATCTTCAAGTCAACTGACTGCAAGAATAAAGCTTATGCCTACTTTGCTTTAAACCATAGCTTATTTTCCAGAATGACTTAGTAAGGAATGTAAAAGTTGACACTCACCACAGGACAGGCAGCTTCAGCTTCTTCTACCTCCTCTACTATTTCCTCATCTGAATATTCATCAGAAACAGTTTCAGCATCAGAAAGATCAGTAATCTGAACATCAGGATGATCCAACAACCAGCCAACCAAGGTTTCCACGCCTAATAGAGACAACAGTCTGTTACTAAGGGATTTTCCAACATTCATCCCACAGGGATTTCCAAAAAGGTAAGTATCAGTTGCTCCTTTGCAAGCAATGCTTTAGTCTGTTGGCAGCTTTCCTTCTAACACCATTCATGTAACCAACATACCTGGTAATCCAGAAGCACTTCCAGAGGTTCCAGACAATGATTTTAGTGCAAATTCAATATTTTTCCTAGGAAAACCCATTTCCATTAGTTGAACTACAATAGGAAGAGGTGGAATTGGAGATTGCTTGCGTTTCTTCACTTTTGTAGGTCGAATATGCTGCACTGTGACAGGTGTTGTAGCCTCACTAGAGCTACAGTCTTCAAACACTGGAGTTGAAGGATGTGTAGACTCTACAGCCAGATACTGGCACACTGCCAAAGCAGCTGCCTAAATGGGAACACAAATTAGTCTCCATAAAACAAGAACACTCAACATGATTTTATTTATGCTTGCATGCGTGTGTGGGAGGGAAGGGAGAGGGAATGAAAGAACAAGGAAGCAAAAAAAAATTAAATTGGAAGGTTAATCAGACAGACTGTAGGTTACGTTACTCATTATAAGAAAGCAGAGACTCTACCTCAAGCTCTTGCTTGTCAAATATTGCTTTCACAGGTGATGGCTGGGTAGCAGCTGTCAAAAGTTGTTGCAGAAGGATCATGGGAGGCTGAGGTCCTTCAGGAGACATATCTCCTATGTCAGGAGACGCAACTGCTCCATCATCTTGAAACAAAAACATTATTTTAAGCAAGAACATGTAATAAACGTGCAGACCACACATAGTTATTTCTGCCCTATTACTCCACAGGAATCACATATTTAAGATGAAGCCATGTGCAACACATGCTCTGTGCACAAAGCAAGTGAGAAACTTGTAATTAAACGCCAGTTTGACTAAAATACTCCTAGAACAAGTTTGCTCAGTATACAACAAATGTGCACAAGTAGAGCTGAGTTCACCTTGTTACAGTAACACTGTTACAAAGAGCTACTTCCAGGACAAACCATGATATACAGATTGCTAAAAAACACCTCTTCTGATTATTCCCAATGGTCTGGTACATACTGTTCATGCAATGTTCAAAGAATTCATTTGAACTAGAAGGACATCAATAGCAATCCTGAAAACTGGGGGAGCTATTTTCTCCTTTTTCTTACGTTTTTTATATTTAGATTTCATATATAGGTAGGATGAAATTAATTAAAACTATAATTGATTATATTCCTTTTAAGCTCGTGCTTAAGATACTATATATAATCCAATTCTTTTTTTTTGCTAGAAAATGTGAAATATTTAAAGTAAAAAGAATAACTGAGATCTCACACTTAAAGCTTTGAAGGAGAAAAAATAGCAAAAAACATAATTGTTTTAAAATTATTTAAAATTCTGTCCAAATATTAAGTATGAAATAATGTTCTATGTATATTTGGCAAACTCCAACATTTCAATCTTCAAACACCTGATCCTATTCTTCTAAAACTTAAGTCAAAAAAATCAAAAGGCTTTTAATACATAACTTTAAAACATTACTGAATTAAAGATATAACTCTTAGTTTTTTGAGGTCCAACGTAATTTTTAACCTTCAACTACCACTTGTAAAGGTTGTATTCACGTGCTGCATCTACCACCCGCACAAACCGTGGCACGCTCAGTTTCAACATACCTGCAGGATTTAATGCACACTCCTGAACAGCTGGCTGAGACAGGATCTGCCGTAGTGTATCCTGGTGAGACAGCAGGGCTCGTCCTGCTTTCAGGATATACAGTTTTAGTTGCTGGCATCTCAGCAGATCCAAATCCACTTGACCTATCAGAAACATCGTATGCCCATTAATGCTGTATTAGAGGAGCAAGGCTAATGTTCATACAACCTTACAAACCAAGTTTGAAAAACATTTTACATCTCTACTCACTGTGTGAAAGCTTGTGAAATGCTAATGAATTACATAGGGTTTTTATGACACACAATATTAGAAAACACCTATGTTTCACTTTGGGCCACCCCACATGCAGATGCACAATACAGTGAGTGTAGTTAAGACATATATAATTAAGACATATGCATCTAATATGTAAAACAATACAAGAAGTCCAAACTATATCCATGTTTTCTTGTCAAATTAAAAACTGTATTACACTGTACACAGAATCATAGAGACATAGAATGCTTAAGGTTGGAAGGGACCTCTAGAGATCATCTAGTCCAACCCCCCTGCACACGCAGGGTCACCTAGAGCACGTGGCACAGGACTGCGTCCAAGCAGGTTTTGAAGATCTCCAGAGAAGGAGACTCCACAACCTCTCTGGGCAGCCTGTTCCAGGGCTCTGTCACCGTCACTGTTAAGAAATTTTTCCTTAAGTTCCTGTGAAACTTTTGATGCTTCAGTTTCTGGCCATTTCCTCTAGTTCTTTTAGTGGCCACCACTGAAGAGAGGCCAGCACCATCCTCCTCACTGCCTCCCTTGAGGTACTTGTAGACACTGATCAGATCCCCTCTCAGCCTTCTCTTCTCCAGGCTGAACAGGCCCAGCTCCCTCAGCCTCCTCGTAGGGCAGATATTCCAGGCCCCTGATCATCCTTGTGGCCCTGCGCTGGACTCTCTCCAGCATCTCTTAACTAAACACACTCCATAAACACACAGTATTGAGGCTTTAAAATAAATAAATAAATAAATGAAGAAAAAGAAAAAAAAAGTACCTGAAAGACCCTGGTTAGGAGACTTAATTCTCTGCTTTTCTGTTTTACTTCCAGCCATGTTTACCAGTTGAGCCCACACAGATAGCATAGGTTCAGTGAAGGGCAAGTTGTTTACATTAAAAGCCACAACCGGGAGCTGGGGGAGAAGCAATGGATAAAAATACAAAATATCAATCAGCATTTGCAAAATTTCATAAAATCATTCAGGACTGTGAATGATTCTTGCTTGAGAAGGAGCAAAAACATTATGCATTTTTACAGTTCTTAACCAGGAACAACCAGAGAGGTCCCCTTCACTATGTAGCTACACCCTTAGCAGCTTTTCCTCACAATCACACAACTACTGGGCAAAAAAGCAAGACAGACATACAGCAAGGAAACTGCAGGTTGGGGACTGTCACTGAACCCATCTTAAAGTTATAAGGATATGCATGAGTACTGCTTTAGGTTTAAATTAGTTCAGATGTGCAGGTCCTAAGTTTCAGTATATTTACTGAATTCAAAACAAATAATTTATTTGCACCATACAAAATCTTTACATTTAATTCCCCCAAACCATAGCCTTTCCCTGCATTAAGTCTCAACAGGATGAGCTTACTGGTTTTAGCTGATTCAGAGGACACACTCTACACGTTCGCATTTCGTAGAACTGTACAGTGATTTTCCCTTTGGGAGTGATGCGTGTCACTGTGCCTTCTCCAAATTCATCATGGACTACTTGCCCACCCAATCTCAAGCGACTGTCGATGCCACCAATCACTGCCAACACTGCCATGAGGCCTCCCACCTCTGGATTCTCAGGATCAGGGAAGTAGTCATCCAAAAGAGCCTAACAAGGAACAGTAACATTAACTGTAGGGAGAAAACAAACTTCTACTTTTTTTAAATAAAAAGTAATTATACGTATTCCAATTTAAAGATTACAGCACAGCTATACATATATAAATAAAAAAATGGTTTCAAAATTAAGCTTAGTATTATTTACAAGCATTTAATATTTATCACTTTAAAATAAATATTGCTATAAAAATGAGCTATTTTAAAACGTGGAAACTACCCCTTCTGACTGTTTTCCTGCAAAGATGTGGGTGATGGAGGTTAGCTGAGAGTTGATGTACTTGTTTATGAGTCCATTCCACTGGCTTAGCGAATGCAGTGTCCTCAGCAGTGCCACTATCTCTTCTGCTAAAGTACTGCTGTGAGTTGCTGTTAGAGATGCTTGGGGCCTGGCCTTTCTCCTTCTCAGAGTAGATTCTGAAAAAATAAAGCACTCACACAATATTTGTCAATTTAACATATGTATTTTACATATAAAATAAAGCCATTAAGATAAAATCTCCTACCTCTGAGTAGTGGGATATCTGAAGAACAAGTACTAAGCAGGCTGCCTAAAAAACCAAACAGTTTTTCCACAAGAAATTTCATATCTCTTGACCTTTCATTTTTGTCCCAGGATGGAAGTACTGCTTTCAATAAATGTACAGCAAGGATCTAGAAAGACGGCAAAATTAGCGTTATTGCATTTGAAGTAGATATATATAAAGTTCCTAAGGAACTCCCATTTCTCTCACAAAGTCCCTGAACAGCATAGATGAGTCTAATGCACCAAGGCCTGAATGAGGGGAAAAGGCTAACTGAATCAAAAATACCAAAAAAATGCACCTCCCCACCCCAAAATCTTTGGAATATCACATAGTAATACATATATATGTATTCTATAATACATATATAGTGTATTTTATACATTTATAACATATAAAATAATACAAATTTATAATACAAATTTAAGTTTAAATTCTTAACATCTTTAGCAAAGAAAAGACCAAGGAAGATCTCTTTATCCCTGACTCTTAGATCTTGGAAGAGATATCCTATAACAAGAGTGCTTCACATTCTCATGAAAAAAGCTTAAGACTTAAAATCTGCAAGTTGACTTTTAGTTTTTTGTTTTGTTTTGTTTTGAATACTGAAATAAGCTTCAAAGATGCAGCTTTTTAAAAGAGACTAAAGTAAAACACCGATTTATCCTGAAGGGTGCGACAGCAGATACTACATAATTGGAGAGCTCTACAATCAAACTGTACACTTTTCCTAACCATCTTTTCTCTAACTTCTAGGAAGCATTACATGCGAGTTCCTCGAATCCATTTTTGCAACACTACTCTGGCCTCACATCTCCACAAAACTTTCAAGCTTTCATGAGAACAAGACAGCCTGTGCTGCTCTCAAGGCTCCAAAAGTACATACATATATTAAACAGTGAATTCTAAATATTAGAAGACATCTTTCCCTTTTTTTGGTTAACTAAAAACCAGGCATTTTATGATTTTGTTTTTAAAGACAGTTCAAACCCACCAAATTAATTTCTCATTAAAATAATCTGAAAATGCACACATTACCTGTCTCTGCAGTGAAGCGGCAGTGAAAGATTCATGCCCCTCAACAATTTTCATTAGTAGAGTTATCCACTGAGAGGTACTAAGAGTGCTGCACATCTGAGGCATGAGCGCTATACTTCTTATGAATCCCAAGGTGCACCAGCTTCTATGCTGTTCTTTATAAACTAATTTATTTGGTAAGGAAGCTAAAAATAAGAGATACATATGTAACGGTTGACTTTTCCACGAGCTATGCAACAATTCTCTATTCCTGGGGTATTTTTTGGATAAATCATAATATTGAGCTACCAAACTGTCTTTAAATATAGCTTTGTAATTAGATTTTTTTCAAATATGTCTTTAAGAGAATTCTCATGCTCATACTGTTTCCTTACTTAGCTCATTTTAAAGGAATAAAAACTTTACTCTCTAAACTTCCAGCGAAGCTATAGAAGTGAACGTGATAACACCCAATCATACTATTCCCCCAGACAGAATAAAACAGCCTAAGTAATTCATCATCTAAACAAACTATCCTTGTCTTGATGCTTATGATCTCATGCGTTTCACCAACTATTTCTGTTTATGATCTAAGAATGGTCAGTATCATTTATGTTGCTTCTGCAACCAATTAAGATTTTAAAGATCTGAAAATACGTTTTCTAGCCTTTGGTCTTAAAAGATTAAAAGAACTGCAGCGAAGACTTGCGAAGAGGCAAGACACGAATAAAACACACAGGGGAGCAGGTTATGTCTATGTACCATACCCGCTTTATCGATGGTGCCGCTCTCCACAAGCATACGGAGCAGCCCACACAGGGTCCTGGTAGCGTCGCTCTGCATGACTTCAGCGTGCACACCAGCAGAGAGACACAGCGTCTGCAGCAGGTTCACAGTGCTTGTCAGCATCATGGAAGTTGGGTGCAGATTCCTTTCGACTTGTTCTCCTTCTGAAGGGAGGCACAAAAACCAAACACCTTGATATTTAGTTAATCTACGTTACATATTGTTCCGAAACAAACAATAGTTGAGAAAATCAGGAGAAATATTAATTTCTGAAGCTGATTTGATGTGAGGAAGACTATTTCACACTGCTAGAGAAAAATATAAGCCAATTATTTCTTGCTAATACTCTCAAATTGCTCTCTAGCACTGCACTACTTAAAAGAAATTCAGAATACAGTGCGACAAGAACAGGGAAAAATTGTGGCAAGATAAAATCCACACTCTAGAGGGTCATGAACATATGTTCAAGTTTGTACCTCCTCATGCCAGTAACTGAAACTATTTCAGTTGGATAATATCTTTTCTCTTTGGCCTGTGAATGTTCAACAAACACAATAATCCTTTCACTAAAGCTACTTTAAGAGAGATTCTGGTCAGAATTGTATATCTATTAGATCAATCACTTGTAATGAACCATTTTCTGCTCTGAAAGCAGCTTGCTTTCTCTTGGCAAAATGCTGATTTGTGGCTTTACCCAAAAACCATATTGTATTTTTATAAAAAATTGGTTTTTACCAGAATCATCCTCAGTGTCTGAATCTTCTGTTGTGGGCTGAGTTGCAGGTGGTGGCTCAGCTAGTTTGAGATCGTATTTTCCTTCCTTTCCCATTCTGTAGGAGTTTGTACTTCCTGTGTCCCACTGCACTCTAATCCAGCCATCTTCTCCCAGTTCTCCAATCACACGACCCAAACCAGGTGGGGGCCCATCCTGACAGGAGAGAGCCTCAAGTCAAGCAACTGGCAAAAGCAATTTATATTCAAACTTAATAAGTAATAGCATCACTGACAGCTTTTTTTCTTCCTTTGTTAACCTAATGTCTAGGCATGTAACATTCGGTATTTTTTCAAAATTCAGCATTAAGTTGGAAAACAATCTCACGATCTTTTAAAGAAATCAACCCAGGAAACTGCAGCAGCATCCAAGTTTACATCTACTTTACAATATAATCTAGAAGTTCCACACATCTGATTTAATACTATGGCTAATTAATTAATACGAGCGCTCCAGCTTACTTTTAATAATGTATCAAATCAAAAAAGCTTTTATGGCCAAAAAATGAAATTAAATGAGTATTTTACTATTTAATGTTAACTAAGTCTTTCAAAGATAAAGTGACTTTTAAAGTTGGAATACAAAATTCACAGGCAGCCCATTAAATTCAGACTTCAGAATTTAACACATCCAAACCTGCATGTAAGAAGTTGTACCTGATCGCCCCATTTCCAGTCTACCCCTCTCACCACCCTGGTACCAATTTTCATCATGGCTGCTAGTTCCGGTCCAGAAACAGGGAGCTGGACTGGTGTGCTTTCCTTTCTCGACTCTTCTAAGACTGTAGCAGAAGCTCCACGAGAAGAAGCAATCATGTCTTCCTCAATGTTGTCAGAACTAGGGCCTAAAGAGAGGTTGGAAAAAAAAAAAAAGAGGGGAGGAAAAATTGAACAGCAGTTATAATTTTTTTAGTATCTTAGTCGAGCTTAAACCTGATTGCACGTAAGGTTTGTAATAGGAAAGTGGCAAACAATAAGGAAGCTGACTTAACACGTAAGAGTCAGGTAAGCTTTTAGACAGCTAGGATGTAATAATTTTGAATACATCAGTTTTTAAACACTTAGCATTGAACAAAAAATAAATGACAAATAATAAAGAAATTTGAAAGACTAGTCCAATGACTGAGGTTTTTTTGTTTTGTTTTTGGTTTTTTGGAAACACTTCATCTGGGAACTTCAGTTAAGTAAAAGTTGCAGGAACAATTATTTGCTACTATCTGGGAAAAAGAAATAAAAGCAGGAAAACTTGAATCAGGCTAACAAACACCCAAAGGACTATGAAGTCTTTAATGTTTCCACCAAACCTACTCTATCACTAACAAATTCCAAGAAAGGATCATCAAGACAAAGGACATTCTGTATTCTGCGCACACCACGAGCTAAAACCTACGAGAGGTATCTACCAAACCTATATTTTCTACAAAAGAATAAGAACACCAAAGACTCCGTACCTATGAGCCGCAGCGTGGTCTGTGTCAAGGCCAGCATGCCAGAATTTAGGAGCAGGCTCAAGGTATTGGCACCATGCTGCAGCGTCAGCATGTTGAGCATGACCAGCAGGAACCGGGCTTGGGGGATGGTGCCGAGGCTCGGCCCGGCTGGGTTCTCATTAGTAATTGTTTGCAGAGGAACAGGCTGCACCCCTAAGGCAGGAACAGGATGCATAACAGTCAGCTGATGTTTGCAAGCTATGGTAAAACACTTTATCAACTCGATGGTTAATGGATTTGTTATTCCACCCTTGGTTTTAGGAATTCACAAGCAAAGTTCGGAGAAACTTTTTACGACGATTTAAACGTTAATGGTGAAACATCACTAAAACATCATCAGCTCCACTAATAAAGTGAGCTATGTTCCCAGTTACTAGGAACTTGAAAAAAAAGTAATACAGTTTTTCTCCCCACGTGTCCACCCCAACAGCAACAAAATGAGATTCACCTAGTTCTTTAAATCTTGCATTAGCATCGATTAAGATGTTGCGGACATTCTGAATAGCCCATGCATACAGCTTTCCAAAAGTTACTTCTAGCAGCATTCTGTTAAACGGTGGGATCAAATCAACATCCTTCAAGCAGTCAGTAAGAGGTTCCCTTCATATAAAAAGAACAACAGAAAAAATTAAATACTTAAATTATTTCTTAAGACTTGTGAAAGAAATTAAAAAGAAAGAAGTGGGGAGATGGGGGCAAGGACTGGAAGGGACACAGAAGGACAGAGAATGAGCTTTACCCTATGTTGGCGCCTTCTGGAATAAGCCTCTGCCACCCACAGAACATAGCATATTGCACAGACGGGAGCAAAAAACTTTTGGTTGCCAGTTTCAGAATAGTATCTATTCCCTCCAGACGGACTTCTGCTCTTTCTAACTGGAAAAGTGAGAAAATTTTTTAAAAATGATAAAAAGAAAACAATAAACTGTCATGTTTATGTAAACTGCTAACACATGCACTTGCAAGCACGTTTTTTTTTTTACTCAGCTTACCTGCTTTAATAAACATTTTCTCATCTTCTCCACATCCACTGGCTCTTCTTTAAGTGCAAATTCAGCAATGGTAGTAAGCAGAGCAGACTGTGGATACAGGCCTTGGACGTTCTGTTTCAGCCATTTGTACTTGTGGACACCTGTAACTGTACTCAGAAGTGGCTGCCATTTATCCTGCAGAATTGGGCAATTACAAGTTAAATGAATTTTATGTCACCAAATAATAAGTTATTTCATGTAAAACAACATCCAAATTTCAAATAGTAGGTGAAAAAAGAAGAAAAAAGAAAAAAAAAAGTTTAAAAAGCCAGGGAGAAGTTTAAGATTATTTGTATCTCACTATCATTCTTCTAATTACTGCATATAATTTCACATGTATTGGTGCTCAAACAAGAGGGACTGACTTATTGCAATCGTTTATTCTTTGGGTAAAGTTTCATTTCAGAATTTATCTTATAATTAAAGAAAATATCTTTACAGATTCTAAATATGCAGCACACAGCTTATTTTTAACGTTTAATTAAAACAAAATGCCATACATATGCATTTCAAACACTATTACCAGAATAGTAAATGCCAATTTATACCAAACAGTGCTTCGGCTAATAACCTTTCCTATTACTATGTTAACTCACAAGGTTGATTCAAAATCTGATATCCCACCTTGGGTGATTTGATTGGTATGGGCCGTTTATCTACAGATACAGGACTGTGAGGTACAACACAGGATTCTTCTAGATCACTCTCTTCATTTCCAATTTTGGATTCTTCTACGTCAGCGGATTCAGATTTTTTTGACACTAGAAGGGAAAAAAATAAAACCAGAGCATTTATCGTGTTTGCAAGATGACTTGAATATACACAATTTATTATAAGATCTGCCTGTGACAAAAGGGAAATAGACTCTAGGTAAACTGTAAATCCAACTATTATCAATCTAGCTTTGGTAATACTGGCAATATGCTTTATCTTCAAGTATAAACAAGAGTTGCATTTTAGGACTCCATCAGCACACTAGCATTTTGAGTCAAAGAGTTGTTTTAACACTTTAAAATAAACAATTATTTTTAAGAAGATAACACTTCTAGGTATACCTCACATAAATTCAAAACAATTGATTATCAACAGGTCGTTTTTAATAGCCTGGGAAAACAAGCACCAAACTTCACCTTAGCTTAACATCCGTGCTCATTTGTTTTTGCTGTAGGAATTGACATTTGATCACTATCTAGAAAAGTTTGTAAAAATGCACAAGAAAGTAAATGGTTTGGGCACTTTAGCTAATTAAATAAAAAGTCAATTAAGCAAAAAACTTTGAAATGAGTTTGAGTTTCACTGTTGCATAGAAAAGACAGGATTAATGTTCCTACCTCTCTTCTTTCTTTTTTCTCGAATGATCTTCTGAACCACCCTTCGCCATCGGGGCAAGGAACTTAGAAGTTTAAATTTTGACATAATAGAGAGATCATTGAAAACTGCAGGACGCAGCTCATTGAATAAGAATCTCAAACGTTCAATGACAGGAGCACAAACCTCCTTGTAAGAACGCCCTTGCTCCTGATGGGTCTAGAAAAGGCATGGAAAAAATACAGGTTACTCTTACGTTACATAAAACAAAACAGAATATACAACTTTGAAAATGAAATATTTCTAAAAAATAATAATCTAGACATCAGAAGCCAAGAGACTTACCTTAATCAGTGAGCATTTTGCTTGGTACACAACACGACACACATCCACTACAGATTTGGGTAAGGTTTTGTGTTTTACCTGGTCAACTCCAAGAGTACCAGGATGAACAAGAGACAGTGCCACATGACCTTAAAAGCAAAGGACAACTTATGAATATATATTCATAAAACAATCTATGGCAGAGTTTGACTTGGTCCAAACAGCCGTACCACAAGCCTACCTACCCAAATCTTCATGCTTCAGAAGACAACATAATAACAAACGTCCTACTTCTTCCACAGGATGTTCTGGAGGGAACGTGATTGGTGTTGTTAGGTGACACTGTTTACAATATCTTTCTATTTGACACAAAAAGTCCTACAAAAAGAGAAAACAGAACAGTATTGTATTATTTTTAATGTAACAAAGGATAAAAAATAGCTACCATGTAAATAACAATGAAAAATCTCCACAACCTGAAACAATACTTAGAAGCCAGAGATCCTACACAGCACACACTATTTAATCAACAGGATTTACCACCAACAACTGCTCTGTACTGTTCTTCTAATATTAAGGGCAACATGGCTACAAGGAACAAAGCTACTACTGCTTTTGATTTCCTATCTAGATAACAGGAGAACACAGTTCTACAAGTCTTCTCCTAACTCATCACCATTGCTATTTCATCTTCCACAGGACTTATTAAAGAAAAAAAAAAAAAAACAGAATCAAACTGTTAGAAATTCTGCAGGTATTAGGAACACAGTGATCAATATGAAAGTAAGGTTTTCATAATATCCATCTATTATGTGAGATCTAAATGCCAAGGTGCAGAGAGACTTGCATCTGAAACAGAATACATCAGCATTTTGACTGAGAACTCCATCTCTATTCAGCTGAGTTAAGCCTTACATGGAAAGCAATGCAGTATATAACTTTTTGTAAAAAACACGCTTACAGTTTTCAGCTCTCAATCAAAAATTCAGAAGACATTGCACAGTTATCATATTAAGTGAAAATACAGTACATTTTATCCATTAGTAGCACTCAACTACTCCTTTCACAAATAGTAATTTTGAAATAACTATTTATATTGTCTACTAAGAAACTTTCAGACACCCTTCATCAATGAACCTGCTTCAGGGCATCACTGAAGGTTTTCAGGAAAACTTTTCTCTGCTAATAGGACTGTAGAGGGCTCACCTTCACAGTGTGATCCTGAATATTATTGTCCGCAATAGCTTGGAGGAAAGGTTGTGAATGGTCGCTCAAAGTTAGGCGATGCGTATATAGCTTCGACTTATTCGGGGTGGTGTTACCAGGTGAACTGCAGTGGTCTTCATCTTTCTCCTCATTGTAACTGTAATGAATCTGACTAGTTTGCAAGCCTCCAGAAAAGATAGATGACTTGAGCCATTCTAAAAGAAAAGAGCAAAACATAAATGTGTGTTCTGATGAAAAGTTAACCTCTCAAGACCCTGAAGCAAGGCAAGCAGTACAGCTGCAAACAGAAGGTTTAGCAGACGTTCCATCTGCAGAAGCTTTTTAGAAGCAGCAAGGAGGGGAAGGAAAACAGACAAATTCAGAAACATTCAAGTATAGGGCAGTTATTACCTATTTGGAGATAGCAGGACCTTAGCTATTATTCTGTGATTAATGTTGGTTTGGTGATTAGAGGGTACAATTCAAAAAACAGTGTAGAATCTAGCATCAGACACCTGAAACACTCTTATCTGAACATGACAAAGAGATAACTGCTATACAGTTTCATTTCTCTTTCAACATTCTCCATATATTATAGATTTTAAAATTCTGTGTTATTTGTTCAAAATTATAAGCTAATTCCTCTTTGAATTTTGCTAATTAAATTCTCAGACCTTGATGTGCATCTTAGTTAACGTTAAGAACAAGAACTTCTGTTCTATAGAAAATTGCAAAACTAAACAGGTGCTAGATTAACAGTTAAATTATTTGGACTCTTTTCCTGCATGTTTTGTTGAGCCTTTATCACTTAAGTTTAAAATGGAGTTCTGCTTACTTGCACATTCAACCTCCACAGGAGAGAGCGGTGTACTCATTGCTAGATAGGAAGCGTGCAGCCCAAGGAGAAGACCCAGATTCCTCTCTGTGTCTATTAGAGGTGATGACAGGCTGCTGAGGTCTGGTGTTGTAATCACTTCCTGGTCAGGCTAATTAAAAGAAATAGTAGTTGAAAGCTAGAACTGAGTTCCAACAAAAGTTTCTAAAGTAAACAACACCTTACTTTCAATGAATAAACCTCTTCTATCCTAACATTTTACCTCCATATACTGGCCAACACAGAAGGCATGCATCGATTCCCGTGTGTCCTCAAACTGCAAGGCAGCTTCCAAAGCAACAACTGGGTCCTCACCTGCAAACTGAGCTAATGAAAGAATGAGGCAGTCAGTATAATATATACACAACTCTCTATACTATCTAGTTTAGAAAAATATATATATATATATCTGTCTCTTCAGTTCAGGTGCTGATTCTCACCAAGTATACTATTGCCAGTTAACGACTGGGTTTGGAAGTCCTTTATATCATACACTTTTCCGTCAATTACTGTCCAGAATCCTCCATCTTTATTGTGGTTCTCTAGATCAGCTTTACGTATAAGCGTCACCTCTTCATTATTTCTGCAACTCTGAGCAGTAAAAAATGAACCTATGGGTATAAAACAGAGTAATATATAAGTTTTTTGTAGTCGACTTGCCAAACTCTTCATGTCTATTCAAAGGCAGCTTGGTTTTTTTTTTTTTTTTGACATGCTTAAAAGTCTAAACTTCTCTGAATATGCCAGCAATAATATGGAACACAGCCAAATTACCTCTATATATTACATTATTTTATGCAGTAACCTCCAACGTCACTTTGTGCTAAATTTGGCACTGCCCAGCTACATGGCTGTTTTACTTGGAGGTGGAACAGGAAAACTGCTGTTCTGGCAAATTAATGCTCTAAGTGGTTTCCTCTCAAAGCTACTATATGCCAGTTTTACTATATGCTTGAACTGCATTCAGACAAAAGGCACTGAATATACAGTTAATTTCCATTTCAACCCTTTTTTTAATTAAAAGTCACATAAACACTAAAACTCAGCAAACTCTTTCAAACTAAAGGTAATATCATCAAGACAGTAAACATCAGAGTAATATCTGCACACATGCCTCTCCATCTGCTTGCTCATTTGAGCACCAATTGAATTTTTACACAACTGTGTGTTTTTTTTCCTCCCTTCTCCAAACTCTCCCAATGAAGTCCTGTCTAGCAGTATGTTTTTTATTGCTCTTGGGCAATAGCAACCATGTTCCATTCCTCCTGCCACCATCATAACCAGTCAGAAATGCACATTTTCACAATGTTGAATTGGTTAAAAGTTGTATTTATAATCTGTTTAATACTATCTCTATACCTATTAAGAGTTCACCAATAGAAACATTGCCTTTTGAATTGACTGGGATTAATTAAACCTTCTGTTACTATAAAGTAGAATCATCTTTCTGAGATAAGCTCATGAATAATCACTATTTTTATGCAGCCATTTTATCAAAGCATAAATAAATATTCCAGATGCTGTTAACACATACCCATTATTCCTGGCCATGCCAAATCCTCATTGTCATCTCTTTCCTTTCCAGGTGCCAAATGGTTAAATCTGTCTATATGTTCTAGCAATCCAGCCAACAGTGGGATAGCACCAGCCTCCTGCATTAACCCATCATTTTTACTGAGGAGTAACACTATAGAAACTACCAATTCTGGAAGAAGAACACCTAAACCAGAAAATATTCAGATTTAAGACCAAGTTTACAACCTGCTGGAAATAAATCACCAAGCAACATAGTCTATTTGTATTACTGTTTTAGTACAACGCTCCCATCTTTCAGACAAATTTGCCTGTCTTCCCCCAAATAAAGAGATTCATTTGACTCTTCTCACTTATTTAAAACCCCCAAGGACACTACACTTTGACTATATGATTTCCTGGGAGGGGGGAAGGCGGAGAATAGAGAAAGATCTACCTGTTAAATCTCCATCGACAACACAGGATACTTCTGCAAAATGCCTATGACTAGCAGAAGCAATGCTGGTTGCCACAGGAAGTATATCACTGATGTGTGTGCACAGAAGGGCAGTGTATTTCTTCAGCAAAGAGCCAATTCCAAGGAGATCTGGGCCTGTATGAAAGAGAGGAAGAACACATAAACCATTGCAAAGCCACACATGGACTTCAAAAACATGAAACTTCTCCAAAATGCAGCCACTCTATTAGCACTGAAGTAAGAAATTAAAACACCTTTTTATCTTCTAAAAAGTTTATGACTTAATTTCTGCTGCAGTCCGAAGAGATTTTCTTTAACAGAAATTTTTTTTGAATTCTTTTCAGAAAGACAGGACACTTAAGCTGACAATCCTACAAAAAAGATATTACAGAAATGCTTTTTCTTTTATTGCTCATGTTGTTGTTTAGTATATTTTTTTAAATAACTTACTGTATGTATTAGGGACCTGCACAACATAATCTCCTGGGTAAAGTTTACTAACAAGTAAACGCTGAAAACGGAGCAATAAATCCAGAGAAGCAGATCTCTCCTTGCTATAAAGTTCATGGTCCATGCAGGAAGAAATGCGACGAGCAACATCTTTCAGCTTGGCTATTGTCTGTGAAGCAATGTTCCTAGTTGGTTAAAAAAAATAATATTAAAATTAAATAAAAGGACATCATACAAGAAAAGCTTGCATAGGTTATTTATTTGTGAGAAATTCCAGCAAAAATTTCACCCGTGTTTCTATGGCCTACCTGCTGTTGTGGTTGTCATAAAGAAGCTCTTTTATCATCAGCCTGTATTAGCCTTTTATCCACAATTCTTTTTTCATGTCAAGAACTTAACACTCATGTTTCTTCCCTACTTAATGCCCCAACTCGAATTGCCCTGAAGTTCAGTTCCAAACCAGTTCCTAATCCAGTTCCAAATAAATACATGCTGATGAGTCTACTTTGTAAGAAAAACTCCTAAATGTTTACAGCATATTTGTTACATAGCCTTTCAAAGTATTAGAAGAAATACCAAAATCCACAAGAGCAAACCAACAAGTCTTCCTTTATTCAGATGGTCATTGCAGAGTTTTCCTGCTTAGTCAACAACATAAAATAGCAAAACTACAGACAGACTTGGAGAATGCCCAATACTTTGCTTTTGAGGAGCCAAAATGCTATGGTCAGAAGACTACTTTTTTTTTTTTTTTTTGCTAGCCACAACCCAGCAAAGATCCAGCTAAATATTTTGTAATTTTATGTAGAGTTTCCAAACCGAAATATTTTATGTGAAATTAATACATTTTCCTTTATAAAGGAAAAAATTATGTCATAATATTTACAGATTTCTATGGAAAATTGAAAGAGAAGTTTGAAGCAAATACCTTAGTAACTGCTGAATTAACTGAACTAACGGTAAACTTTGTTTTCCTGCAGATTCGTAGATTCCGGTATTAATAAGGTCTTTATCTAACGGAGTCCTACTTCTGTGAAGTGTTGATGCATTTGCTTCTTGTTCATCAATTTCTTTTTCCTTCTGTGCTTCTTTTTTTGCTTCAATATCCTAAAATTTTAAATTAAGTGTAATAAAGAGAGTAAATTGCAACTATGATCACAAAAGTTTTTACTAATAGGATTTACAAAACAAAGATCAAGTCATTCTTGCCTACTCCAGAAGTGGAGCAATGCATGAGACAAATTTGTATTCTATACTCCATATAAAGCCTACATAGGCACATTTTTAATTTGTCTCTCTCTCCATGCCTTTTCAATAATTGTAATATAAAAACTCTGAATTCAGCTTCCACCAATCCAGGTTAACAAATAATTTCTCTCCTATTTATGTTTTGTCATGATGATAGCTGCCACAGGCTTCACAGGAGAAAGTCTGTATTTATAAAAGTAGTAATTCCCTTTCACAGGAGAACCACCTGGATTAGATTTGCTACTGAGCTGGAGTCGCACAAAATTATGCTGAGACTAATGCATCCAGATTTTAAGAAATGTAAATTAATCCATACTGTACTGCATGTTACCACCTACATCACTTCCATGATATTCTTAAAACCAGCTCAGGCATATGAGCTATGCATACACACCCTAAGAGGCTTGCTTAAGATCTAGAGGTCCTGCAATAAATAACATAACATAAAACAGGAACCAAGAAAAAAATAACATCAGAAATATCTAGCTGCAGGTGTAGTCCTTCTCTGGATATTTTCTGTCTTGTAAGCTGAGAAAAAGGGATGGCAGTATCAGTCTTTGAGAGAACTATAAAAAGCCAAGTCATTTTAAGTGATTCTTATCTATTCTTATTCTGCCACAGAGAGAAAATACCTGTAAAACACATCAGTGTCAATCTCACTTTCCGCATGAGGTAATAAAAGAATCAAACAAAAAGGCATACAAGGGAAATGCACATTGGTGTTTTCATAGACATATAGAAATACAATTTAAGGTAGTTTCTTCTGGGCCTGTAAAGAGAATGTGCCATATCTGAGAGGCTTATGGAGAGGATAGTATATACAGAATGTTTCTTTCAACCTCTGTGTAACTAGTCAGTCTTTGTCAAACAGTTTAAACACTTTAAATGAACCTAGAGAATACTGGGACATTGCAAGGAGTTCATTCACCTTTAATTTACAACTAATACGGCTGAAATTTCTGCTGGCATGATATGGGGGAACTCTAAGTTGTGAAGAATTGAGGTATCAAACAGACAGCTACAAAGCAGTGTAAAATTATGCTCCTATTATAAAACTTCAAGGAAAAGATTTGTTACTGTTTTAAAAAATCAACCCTCTAGGCAACAAAAATAAACACTCTGCTAAAAAGGAGATTGTGATTCATGCTTCCATACAAACACTGTTGCACAGTTCAAATCAAAAGGGGTAACATCACTTCAAAACTGTAGAACATGTCTGTTTATCTTCACAAGCTGTTGACAAAGACTTGCCAAAGCATACCTGAATTTCTGCAGTAATGGCAGCATTGAGGGCAGATTCTAAGCCTCCATCAGCCATCAAGCTGCCCACCAAAAGGTCGATCATAAATCTACGGCCTGGACTTACATTCGTTTCATTTCCTGAAACTAAGAATGGAAGAAACATTTAATGAATGAGAAATGAAAGGACAAAGTAGTAGTTTTTTGGGTTTTCTTAATGTTGGGACCTACCTGCACTAGGCAAGAGAGCAGAGAGCGCCCTTGCTCGCTCTTCTGCTGTTGGCAGCAGCACTGACCACCCACTCTGAAGCACCGCTTGGGCAGCAGACTGAACGGTGTTAAGAACGCCAGCGTTGCTTGCCAACGTCACCACTGTCTGCTTCAGGCTATTGAGCAGAATACTGCCCAAACCCAAGCCAAGGCATTCGGGATCAACCTGGTGACTAATGGCAGCATGGAGCTTGAGAAACAAACAAACAAAAATTATTTAAGCTTACTGATCTAGATATAAACATTTTACCTATTAAGTCTGTAAAATTTACTTTAAAGGGAATTGGTTTGCACACATGCACATTTCTCTTTTTTTGAAATTAACACAATTTTAAACCAGAGGATGATGGTCTTATATAACTAAATAACCCAAAGCTATGAATAATAACAACCTAAACCTAATACTGTTTCTACTTTCCTACATCATGCTATGAAAAGTAGCACATCTTCAGTAAGTGTCAAATACCCTACAAAAAGGATGCTAACTCTTCTAAATGCTAATTAAAACATTAAGAAGTGCTCAAAACCTGTGAGAGCATGTATTAAATTCAGTAAGTATATCAATTTACATTTTATTTTTATAGTTCATTTTAAAGGCAACTCAAAAACTGTCAAAAGAAGAAAAGCTTTCTGGCAGTTCTGAGCTGTAAAACACAGACAGCTAAAGTTAAAACAAATATTATCTGCAAAATTCCAAAGGAAGAAAGTAATATTATATTTAATTCATCTTTTAAAATCAATAAAAATGCTTTTAAGCACACTAAATCCACCATTTTCCTCCAGGCAATTGCTGAAACATTTATCCCAGTGGCTACTCAACAAGAAATTGAAGGCACCTGAAGTCTTAGAAGGTTTAAGGTTGCCACGGCCATACACTCCTTTTCCTGAGGTGGAGGCCAATCCGAAGTGCCATCCATTCCCTCCGTCACTTGTCTCAGTAAGAGATCCAGCTGCTCAAACGTCATGGAGCAAACGTCCACCACAAAAGGCACCCGCAAACCAATGGACCACTCTGAACATGATGACCAAGCAAAACTCTATAAACAGAAACAGTATAGAAAGGACAACAGTTATTTCCATAAATACAGGCAGCATTGATTAAAGTCAGAAGTGCAGAGCTAACACGAACCTTTGAATGGTGTTAGAGGCTGCAGCAATTGTATCAACACATCTGCTGTAGAGAACCTCATGCAAACTTGTATGCACATATAAAACACTACCAAAACTAGAGCAGAACTCTTTCTTATCACATTATTTTCCAATGTGCTGCTATGCCAATCCAGGTATCTCACTGTCTTGGTGATCGAAAAGATTTAGCTTAACGACTTCTACAGTGTTTTACCAGGAATAACAGGTAAATAGCTACTTCTCTTAGTAGCTGAAAGAAGGCCAAGCTGAGGCCAAGCTAGCCAATCATTTTTAGCAGAATAACTACACAGCAAGCATTGTTTTTTTCCAAATCTTTTCTATTCAGAATGAGAAATATGTTTGTAAGCAGGCACAGAAAGAGAGAATCGGATTAGTGTACAGAATTAGCAAGGACAAGTCACAAATAACAAAACTTAAAAACTTGAAAACTTACCTGAGCGGGCCCACAAGCGATTCCAACAATATGCTTTGTGTCTAGTCCTGGGAGAGCTGCAGGCTCTGGTTTGGTGATCCGCAAAGTATCAAAATGCTGACACTGATCGTTGTTCCCCCAGCTATGCACTTCACTGTCCTCAGTCAGTGCTAGGCAATGGGTAGAGCCAGCTGCCACATCTATCACTTTTTTTCCTGATAGGGGCATAAAATATTGAAAATGTAACTTAAACACTACAGTCATTGACAGGAAAACAGCAGAGCAAACCACAGCACTTACAAACACACTACACATGTCCACTGCCTCAGCTATGCACACACAGCAAGTGGGAAGGGCCCAGCACAGGAGACTTGAGGAAGTGCTTAAAGATTCTTAAGAGAGAGCTGAAGAGCCAAAGTCTGCAGGCTTGTGGAAGTCTTGCTTTGTTTTGTAAACCTTCCACTTGCTGAATAAGTAAGGTTTCTCTTTTATTTCCCCCTACAAAATCTCAAGTTTCTCAAGAGCAGAAGAAACATCCTCCAACCCTGTTACAAGCTAGTCAAAAATACTTACAAAAGCACAGTGTTAAGGACATCACTATTTGCCAATGACTTCTGTTTATCCTATTCTCATTCCTTAATCTAAGCACGTATTTATTTGCATTACAATACAAAAAAGTATTTTAAATAAATATTTCTGTGAGAACACAGAAATATGGAGAACACAGGAGACAAGAACTATTTAACTTGAAATAGTGTCTCCAAGTCGGCTGGGATTTTAAATGTATAAAAGACAGACGTGGTGAGAAATATATTCCTATCTATATAAATGCAACAAACCAAAAAAGAAGACATCAGTGTACATGGTATTGTCAGTCTTGGAGATATGATCACTAGTGTGAAAATAAGTAGTTCCAATAACAACAAAAAGCACTTCTGAATATTTCCATATTTCAATCATTACCTTTCAAGCCTTCCAACAGTTTGGGATATCGAACATGCTCCTCTGTTCCATGCCCAAGTCTCTGATTGTCACCTTTTCCCCATGTGTAGACCTGGCCATCTTTGGTTAAAGCAATAGAAAACTGACTTCCACAGCGGACTTTCACGATGTCCAGGTCTTGAAGCTTTTCTATTAACTTAGGAGTCTTGCAACCATCACTGCCTCCCCTTCCTAGTTTTCCATAATCTCCATCACCCCACGACCATACTTGGCCTTTTTAAAAAAGAAGAAAAATAAATACATACATACATACAAATAATGCACTGCTTTTTCTTGTAAGGAGTATCTGTTCTGACAGGCAAGTTCTTAAAAACATCAGATTTTACACACTAGCACAAATTTCAACAGAAGTTATAAATTCACTTCAGATAGTCCTCAAAATGACGTGAGTAACTAGGAAGAAACAATGCATAGCAGTTCCTGGTATGAAAAGTTCTCAAACTGGCAAACAACACACACAAATCATAGCACACATCATGCAATGCGAATTTTGAACCCCAGCAGCTACCCGACTCAGGGCTGCTGTGAAGCAGCATTCCAAGCACAGCCTTTCTCTGGCACTTTCTACTTGTTGACCTAAGACAACTCTCTTCCTCAACAATCTGGCTGTTGTAGCAACAGGAGCTATTTCCATTTATATAATACTCTATAAATTAATGTACATGTGTATACATGTAATATTTGTGTATATATTACACATTTACATGGGTATTTTAAATAGATGCAAGTTAAATGCAAATATATACACATGCATAATTAAAGTATATATACATGCACTGAAACATTTCTGTATATGTTATTTGCAAAATGTATGCACACTCGTATATAGGTATTTCTTGAAAAGGAATGTCTGTTTCAAGTTGGAATTTAAGCCACTAGAAATAAACACAAAATCTTCAGCATAAATATCTTTAGAAAGAAGGTATAAAAAGATAATTTTACTTAAAAGTGTTAGTTATATTTTGCTACTCACCATTTTCAGTAACTGCAAGAGTCTGAGCATCTCCACTCCCACAGGACACGTCAATAACTTTCAGGCCTTTCAGCCCAGAGACCAACATAGGGATAGTCTGATCTTCACTGGAACCTTCAAAAGAAAAGACAAGGAAGGTTTGAGTTTTCTGATTTTTTCCTTTTGTTTGCCTTTGGTTTATGGTGGCAAGTTCTGGGGAGCTCTTTGTGTGTGTGTGTGGTGTGTTTTTTTTTTTTTTGAATTATTATTGTGGGAGGAGAGGGAAGGTTTTTTTAAGCAGATTTAAGTATCATGACTAAGGTTCCATGTGATTTCTTTTGCATCTAATAGTGATTTAGACCATGATGTAGCCTTCACGAGGAGAGAAAAGGGGCCAAACTAGGTTTTTCTTACAGATAAGACCATATGCTCTTTTCAAAGCAATTGTAGGTGTATCAAATAAAACACATTAGAAATATCCATCAAACATTCCTATGCCAGTATTTTAAGAGATCAGACAACTTACCATGACCCAGCCTGCCATAGTTTCCTCGTCCCCATGTATACAGCTCTCCTTCAGCAGTAATGGCTGCACTATAGGTACTTCCACATGCAATATGAACAACATGCTTCCCAGCCTGCTTGCCAGATAAAGCAGATATCATCTTCGGTTCTTCCAGAGGACTATTTGAAAGAAAGGCAACATATTTCACAAAACATGATCTGATAAATAGATAATGAAAGATGTGCTATATTTGTTAGAAAATAATTGCTGCAGTTATAGCTCCAAACATTATTACTAAGTAGAGCTATAAAGTTGAGCAACATACACATCATCATACAGAAGTCTATGCTTCTATCTACTGCCTCAATTTCTAACTAAATTAATACAGGGTTTTTCAAAACTATCTAAGTCTACTACTGAAAAAGTAATCTTTCATTGCTAAGTCTAACCCTGAGGTTCTACTCCCTTAGTTTACTGGAAATTCACTGGTAGAAGGCACAATTCTGAAACATACTGACGCACACACCTACAAAATACTCTCTACAGAATACTCCTCCAATACAGCACTGGATCAGTAATTATATTGTTTAACACAGGGGAAAAAAAGGCAATATGCATATGCAACATGACTGCATGAGAAAACATGGCTCCACTCTGATCTGAATCAATGTTGATAGAGAAAAAATGAGTCGTGGATTTCTAAAATCATGAAGAACTGCTAATAGTGCGCTCATGCTCTACCTAAAGGAAAGAGAAATTTTAGAAGGAAAATATTTTAGATTTTTTTTAATACAAAAATTCAAATACTAAAGAGGAAAGAAAATAGGCAAAGAGAATGATATTTCTATTTGACAACAGAGAAAAGTGTCAACTACTGAATGTTAAATGCAAAATATTCGCTGAATTATCAAATCAGCTTATAAAAACAAAACTGCATTACAGTTAGCTTTTACATAATTTTATACAGTAAGAGTCTTTGGCAGACCTATGGATCTTTAACCATTAGTTAACCTGAAGAGCATTTGTTCCTTAATGAGACTTTCAGAGGTAAGGAGAACACATACCAACATTGTACTGAAATATACTCAATTCTAAAGCAATTGCCTTTATGGTAATTTCATATGAAAAATTACCCACCATATTAAAATCCATAAAACATTTTACATGCATAAGAATAGTCAGTTACTATGCCAGCATTAACAGCTGATTTGCAGGCTGAACTGGTCACAACTGCCTGAATAGGACAGGATCCAAAATATCTTATTTGCCTAATTTGTTGTCAAAAACTTAATGATTGAGAAGTACTAGTGATCTTCAATAAAACATCATCAGAGTACATTCACTTTTGTTTGTGATTTCATTGCCAATGGCAGTATCTCAGTAATATTTCTTTTAAGGGCTCATATACAAAACAAACGATTTCTAATCTGAGTGTGGAACACTGGCAAATAAATGCTATGATCATTTTTATTACATACACTGTATCTCCATGGCCTAGTCTTCCACCATCTCCACAACCCCAAGAGAAAACTTCTCCATTAGCTGACAAGGCAAGATAGTGATGCCCATCCGAATGGGCTGCGATCTTCACAATATTTCTGGAAGCCAGACTCTGCACCAGCTGTGGTCCCTGTGAACCAAACAAAAGCAACATACAAGCTGCTTATATTTTGAATCACTTGCCCATACACAGAAAAATGAGACAAGGTTTTACTACCACTTTAGCAATATTCTAAACTAATAAACTAATGAGTTTAGAAGTGATGAGGTGAAGAAGAAAATATAGTTCAATAATATATATAAGCACAAACATACCATTGAATTCTGACAAAATTAATGCTCTGAATTTGTTTTTATTTCATCCTTAAAAGGTCTATATGAAAGTGCTGTTATCCTACAGGCTATGAATACCTGCTACAGTAGAGTCTTATTTAAGAAATTACACAATTTGGGTACAGCAATATATCACAGAACAGCAAACGATTGCATAGCTGCCTACTTCTACAGTTGTTACCAAGATCAGCACACTGATGAAAGCAGTTAATACGTTCATAACCTCTGCCTTGATAAAAATTACAGAAATCAGATATATTTAATCAATTCAATAAAAGATCAAAATCATTACTTCTAAAAGTTCAACAACAAAAGAGAAGCTCACAAAAATCACCATGTCCTCATCTACTCCTGAGATACTGCCAATAGTAGGAGCAATTTATAGTATGAAATAATACTGAAGAGAACAGGTTTAGAAACCCATGCAAAAATCACTCACCAGGGTATCACTGTTGTATGCTTGTGTGTAAACACGTCCATTTCTAGATAGTATTAGAAAACGTTTCTCTGCACAGGCAACTTGAACAACCCCAAGATTGGCAAGTCCTTCACACTGAATTGGGCCGCTCACATTAGCATAGTATTTCCAACCTATTAAGCCCCAAGCAATGACCTCCTGCAGAGATCCCTAGAAAATGAAAAATTCCATTAAGTATTAATTTTGAAATATGTGGCTTAGTTAAAATGTATATAGTAGAATACTTTCTAAGCTTTTATACCTGAAAAATGCTGAAGTCTGTCACAGTCACCACTGCCAATAGTCACTGAAGCTTATCTTTCAGCAGAACATCAAAAATGAAGGCTCGCATGCATCACACTGTTTAGTGTTACTGAATTCACTAGGAGTATCTATACTGAGCGTTCAGAGATTCTTTAAGTTGGGAAGTTTAACATTTACTTTTCTGTATATCAGACTTCAAAATTTAGGAAGTCTGGCCCTGAGGATTTGTTCTTGACAAATATAGGCAACAGCCCAATGTACAGCAGCAGCCAATGCTGTAGTAAGATATGTTTCACAAACCAGACAATCACATCTGAAGGCTGATTGACTGAGAGACGGCTAAATGTAATTAGAGATTCCAAAACAAGAAAAAATAGGCAATTCAAGGTTACCATCTGACAGAGAACAAGGAAAACAGAAAGATAATTCCCTAAATTCCAATTCAAGGTTACCATCTGACAGAGAAAAAGGAAAACAGAAGGATTTAGGGAATTATCTTTCTAAACTGAAAACAAGTTATACCTGAGTTAAGTAGCTAGAGATATACACAGACACACTAGCTACACTTCAAAGATGAGGAAACGGATTGTACTAAATTTACTGTTGCAAAGAGTTACCTTGTGAGATGTAGGAGAGCTGCACTGGGGAGGCATGCATGGGGTGGCTAGACGGTCTAGGTGGGCCATGATCACTACAGCTGTTTGCCTCAGATCAATTGCCAGTTCATTGTCCTGCGGTAGAGTCAGATACCTTAGAAAACTTTCATTCGGACTCAGAGGGAAAGTCAGCAGCTAAAAAGAGAAGAAGGAGCTGTCAGAAAAACATTCACAGTGTTTCTGTGCCACTAACACATACAGATCCATGATACACTTCAGATTTGTGGAGTACCCGCATGAGTTTAAGAGAACCTAAATTAATTCTGCTCATGTTTTCTCCTGTGGTAAAGGAAAATTCCAAACACATACACACCAAGGAAAATACGCACTGTAAATATAATAAAAACCTGCTCTATTTTATTCTATCAATATCAATAATGTGCACTGAACAACACAGTTTGTTTAAATCCAAGCAAAACTGTATGAGAACAATCCAAATGTGCAAAAAAAGTTAACCAGTCAACACTAAGTTAATAGTCATAAAGCACCAGCACTCTGAAAAACAAAGCTTAACGTTAACTACGCCATGAAATTACTCTGCCTCAAGAAATTCAAACGTATACGTGACAACCAGACAGCAGCACTCTCTCTAGAGATCTTATAACACTCTACGCTGAAGCATATCAAAACTTATTTGCATAAATTTATTACTTTTTATTTCAGCCACACAAATTTGATACCAACATAATGTTATTTTTAAATAATCTAAGGGTAAGTACCTGAATCTCATCCTCAGTATTGGGCACGTCCTTATTACATATTATACTCTGAAATCTTTGTAATAAAGGTAGGAGGGGTGCACTTGTTCCCTGTGCAGATCGCTCATTATCCGTTTCCCTTGTTCCATTATCCCAAAGTTGAAGCAGCAACATAACAGCTGACAACATTTGGCTGAAAGAGGAATTTTATACCTTTTATTAATAAGCATTCCTAAAGAAATTATTTTAGGTTATCGATAAAACTATCCATGAAACGTTTTTAATGTTAGTAACAGTAGAATGCTAAACATATGAAAAACTATTCTTATTTACTTGACAGAGAAGGGAAAGAAGAGATTTTAAAAAGTGTTTTAAAGTGAATTTAGACTTGTCCCGAGTACAGCACATGAGGACTGGGGGTGGAGGGGAGGTAAAGCAAGCTGACTTTGATATTAGTCTATGTTTTAAGTAATTGCTAATGGCTGCTAACAACTGCACAATTTGTTCTAAAGCTGATGTGAACTTAGCACACATTTTCACAAAAGAGCACAAATCCAGTTGTTCAACATAAATTACCTTTTTTTTTTTTTCTTTTTTTTCTCTTCTTCAAAGAACTAGACCGAATCAAATTAACAGCATCTGCCTAGGTATTTTAAGGCGATTCCTATGTCTCTTTACCTGTATTCTGGTAAAGTTTTAGCCAATAGAAATAATCATTGCTCACTTATTCAGTGCTACTTTAACTGGCACTGAATAGGAAACATGACTGTCACAGCAATGTTGAGTGCCCTACATGGCAACAACACTATGGCATACACCTCCTTCGATTGGTGTGCGACTTGTGACCCAAACCCTAAAGCTATTTCAGATCTGTAGACAGTTCCATCATCACTGATTTCATGTTATAAAATAGGGCTTCCTATTTTATAGGCAGAAAGGCTCATAAGTTGTTACTCCTCTAATTATTACAGAAAAGGTTAATATGCTTTGAACCGCAAATATTATGCTAAAAACAATGAACACTGAAGGCAGGCATGGCCCAGGCCCTTCCAACAAACACTAATGGCTAAAAAATAAAAAGGTGCTCAGGCTTCTCACCTTAGTGTGCCTCGCTGCACTGCCAGTTCTAGTAATATGGCGAGAGCCAAGTGCTGGTCTTGTAATGGAATGTTTCCTGGCCCTTTGGTACTGGGAGCGCCGTGAACATCTCTGTATTTAACACACACACACACACAAAAAAAAAAAAACACACACGCACACAAACAATCCATGGTAACTCAGAAATAACTTGCAGATTATTTTCTTAATGAAACACATATTTGCTTAACAAAAGCATCTACAACACACCAAAAACCACCTAAACTTAAATGTGG
>NW_010577250.1:7525-17942 GCF_000705375.1 Tinamus guttatus | reverse complement strand
GTAGCTAGTAACAGATTTATGATTGGATGATTCTTAGCTTGGCCAGTTTCTGCTCCGTGGCCAAACCTCCTTAAACTTGTTAATAACTGTCTGCTGTCTTCGTGTGAACTCCCTATCTCATAGATACATTCTAATCTTTTCAAGGTTAACATTCTCTGCTAAGGGAGCCAGGGATTTCACAGACCAGCTGCAATCCCCGACATCCTGGCACTTAGAATTTGAGAAGCCATTTGGGACCCTGAAGACTGGGCCCTTAACCTGAGTAATAAAAACCAGACCTCCTTTAAAAATGTATATAAAATAATTTCCACTGCCATTTGTTTGCTTTAAATTCCTATTATTGTCTTCAATTTAGGTGAGTTGAGTTCCTATCTGCTAGTGCTTTTCACATATTGGTGCCATTTAGGTACCCAAAAATGTCCATAGTAGTTATTCATGAAGCCCCAATACGTATGTGGAAAGAAATCCCCTTGAACAGCTCATTCAGAAGAAACGCTATTAAGTCCTGTTTCAGCATTCTTTGGCATCAAAGCCGAGGCCAAAGTGCCTGCTGATCTGCCATGTAGCACGCAGAGTAATCTCTTCGTTACCAGTGTGACCAAACGTAGCTCTTCTGTAACCTGGCTAATAGCTGTGCATCTGCTTTAGCTGATAAAGGCATGTGGTAAGGTGGAATCCATAGCAGAAAACGGGAATTATGTTTGGCGGAGGGTATTGCTGCCTACGCGTTTGCGCTCTGGAAATATTTTAGCCTTAGCCCAGTACGGCAGGTATGATTTTTGCTCATTTGCCAGCTAGGAGAAATGGAAATGCAAACTGATTGCTGCATGCCTGCTGTTTTGCAAAGAGCTTTTTCAGGGAAATCAGTTTCTGGGTTGGTGTTTTTTATTCCCAGAGTAGGTTTGAGATGTCCCAAAAGGTGATTTTCAGGCCCGCAGTCCGTAGGGTGCGATCATTGGCTGCATGACAGGTCGGGCCATGTGCGGCCTGCCTCCCCGAGGTGGGTTCTTTGGCTCGCTCACTTGCCAAGCTGAGCTTATTCAACTTGGACACAGGGACAGCGGAGCAACCAGAACTTGGTAGGTCACGTTGTCACACATTGCTGAAGCAGCAGAGCTTGGACTCGAACCGTGCTGCAAGGACTGTCGTAAATCTGAACTCTGCAGCCCCCAGCTGCTCCTTGCTTTTGCTTATCTCAGGCAAGGAAGTGTTTTCCAGGTTGCAGAACTGAACAAGGAAGCAGCTGTGTTATGAAAGTGTATGGGCACATGTGTGGTTCCAGAAGTGATTTTGGGGCTTTACAGACCTGTATGAAGACACATTTCTTGCTAAGAAGAGCAAGTGGTTTAAACAGGTAAACTAATATAATTCTGTGATGTGCTTCTGATTAGTTTCTATGTGAGCTTCTCGGTCTATTAGAGTATTTCTGTGCATATTGCCATTTGAACTTAGTAATTCATTCTCTTTTTTTTCTTTAATATATCTTCTCTCCTGTACTTTTCCTTCCTTGTGATAAACCAGTGTTGTTTGTGTAGATGCAAAAAAAAAACATGAAGGCTTTTCTGTTAGCAGGTAATGGGGTGCAGTGGGTCGGGTGCTAATCTGTGTGCTGGGAGATCTGCATCCTGTCACTCACTCACAGGAATCATTTGAGCAAATCGCATCTTTCTGCTTCTGTTTCAGTGGCAGTAGTATGCCTTACTCATCAGTGTCGTGGTGGTAATCGTGAGTTTATTATTAACCACCAATTCCTCTATAATTACTGAGACTTCAGTAGTGAGGATATTTCATAAATGCTCTAATGGTATATAAAGTTGGCAGGTAATTTAATGTGGCTATGTGAGATTTATATTTTTTCTGAGATATTTCTGACCCCTGCAGATGTGCAGTCTTGCAAAATGCTTATAGAAGTACACATTTGTACATTTACCTGTGGAAGTACCTGTGTACACAAACTACATCTTTAGAGCATGGCTCTGTTACAGGAGAAGAAATTTGAAATACAACTGCTTTCCAGATGCCACATGATGTTGGCAAGAATCTATCCTAAGTCTGTTTCTCTTTTCAGCAATGACTCCCTGTTTTTGTTAGATGTTTTGTGGATTTTGGAAGAGTGCTACTCTCAACTATGTGGCTATCTGGATGTGTAAATAGAAGGTTACTCCTTGTGCATGTTGCTGAGTAGCTGCAGTAGCGACCTTGCAGGGCGAGCGCTCCTGCGGCAGCTTCTTGCAGGACATAAAGCGAGCTAAAAGGAGAGGGAGATCTGGTGGAACAGTAGTGATATACATGAATAAATTGTAACGTTGTTTTAATTGTATTATTATGCAATTGTTCTTAAAAAAAAAAACTACAGCATTGCAAAATTATGCTTCATCTTAATTATCTGTTTTACTAAACTTCCTAGAAGTTTTTTGAGAGAAAATAGCTCTTTAACAGGAACTATGAATAACTGTTTTATATTCTCCATCACGGGAAGATGCAGGTAAAATTATTAAAATGATGTAACGCTTACATTTCACAAGCAAAAAATATATTTATTGTATGATAGCTCTAGTTCTTGAAAATATTTCAGACTTTTTCAGGTAACTGCATAGGTGTGAGTTGACTCTTGTGACTTGAGAAGCAGAATGCTGATTTCTCTCCCTAAACCACAGATGTAAATCGTTCTGAAGAGTGTGATGCCCACACTGAAATTTTAATCTGACCTCCATCTTGTTATTTTCCTGCCCTCTTTCTAGCAAATGGAGAGGGTGTTGGTGTGAACAGAAAGTGGATTACTGATAGAGAACCTGTTGAAATCCTTGTGAGAGCGAGGCTGCCCACACTCTATAACCTGTAGGAGCTGGATGTGACATCCTGCCACTTGCAGGAAGAGCATCAGTTGCGTGGTGCCCTGTGAAAGCAAAAGCAGAGCTGATGGCATGGGAGGTCAAGTTCTGCTTGTTTAAATGCTGGCTCTTTCTTCTTTGTTTCTTCTTCCTTTTCAAAAATAGAACTTATTCTAAGAATGCCAGAAATAATACTGAAACCTGTCAGGGGACTCGTTCCTGAAGTATTAAGCCTGAATTAGAGTATTAGATAAATTCATACCATTCATAAAAATGTTGCTGTTTGTAAAAATGAAAGCATCTTGTAAACTATTCAAAAGTACTTGGGAGATAAATATGGGAAAACCATCTGGTCTTTTAAATTTGCTTGCAAATTTTCTACTTGTCTTACTTTTATTTGGTTGGATTCTAGCAGAACAAGCAGTTTACTTTCATTTTCTATTTTACCCTCAGAAACAGTAAGTCAGCTATCTGCAACACTTGTTGACATTTTAGGTTCTTATAATTACTGTAGTTTGCATTATACGTATATATAGGATTTCTTGAAACTTGAGAAACTCATTATACCCAGAATTGCCAGGTGCAACTAGTGTGGACTCATCTAAAAAATAACTCTCCATTTTATTGCTTTGGACTCTTGTTGGTTTTTTTGTTGGGTTTTTGGTCAGCTATTTTAGTCTGAATGCCTTTGGGGATGGTATGCCTGGAGATGAGACGAAATGGGATTGATCTCAGAACTTTTGCTTTTGCTTGTGTCAAAGAAACTATGTTTTGATGGATTAATTGAATCATGCAGAGTCAATGGCTTTAGTTTGGTCTTGATAAGTGTTAGTTTTAGTCATTCAATGCATTAAGAAAAACACTTTCTAGACAGGGCAGCTTTCTGCAGAAGATGGCAATAGTTTTCCTCTGAGCTCATCTGTATGTGCGACATGGAGCAATGGGATTCATAATTAGATATTGACGTTCTGTAACATTTTCTGCTGTGCCTATTAGAATATTTTCTCATTACAGAATGTAACTAATGTAGGGTTTGGTAATGTAGCTTATCACAACTTCATTTTATCCTGGAGCAGAAATTGATTTTAGTTAAGTGTGTTTAAGCAACTGTTGAAACATAAAGTTACCAAATATATCTAAGAAAAACCAATGTGAAATACATTGACAAACATTGACTCACAATTCTCTTGCCATGTATTATTCAGCATGAGAGCTAGAGGAGCTCAGTGGCCTCATGTTACAGATCTGGCATGCTCAAATATAGTAGATGGTCACAGAGCGAGTAAAAGTTCCTGACTTGCTCCTGGTGACGTAGATCTGGAGCACATCAACAAAAGGGTCATTACTTGTTCAGTCTGGAAGTATCCACTGAGAATGCCTTTGAGATGTGCGATGCAGAAATGAGAGGCCCAGAGCTCTCCTTTTCCTTCTCATGCATCAGGAGGCATCTTGTATCCGTTGTGCATGTGCAGTGGAGATCCCTGGGCAGCACTGAGGCGGAGTGGTGAAACGCGGTGAGCAGCCGAGGCGCTGGGGGCCCTAGCCGGGTGCCTGTGTCAGGAGAGGGACTGCCCGGGGGTCTCATATCGTCCCAGCCACGAGAGAGTGGGCTGAACGTGGGCCCCGCTAAGGCTTTTTGTGCCAGTGGGAACATTGCAAGAAGCTGATCTAATGCTGCACGATGGTAACTAAAAATTTTTCCTGAGCAGGATCATTAAAAGTCATGTTAAAAATAGGCTCACACAGAAGCCAGTCATTGTGTAGCTGCACGGGATTAGGAGTGCTTCTGCTGAGAGTTTTCATGGCACTATATCTGCTGCTCTGCAAGGCTGCTCTGCTCTGGGCTGCTGCTAATAAAACTGGCAAATGGCATGGGCTGCAGAAAGGCAAAAACAACAGCGTGGCTGTGCAGAGTGACTGTGTAACATAGCCTTGTCCAAACCACGTAAACTTTTTCCAAAGTCACTAGTCAAATCTGGGGTTTGCTTATACAGCAAGGCATGAGAAATAGTCTCCTGGACAGCAGAAATGCTAAAAAGGATGTAGGGAATCATTGTTCATTGCAGCACAGTGAGGGACGGTGACCTTGAGGCTCGGGGAGGATGCGTCTTTGCCGCCAAGCAAGTCCTGACTGAGAAGCACATTAGAGTACTGTGGGCAATATCTGTGCTTTTAGAAAGATGTTGAGAAATTGAGGTTTGTGCTGATGTACAAGTGATTTCCAGACTGAAGAAAATGCCAGGCAGAAAACCTGAGTTCAGTAAGCTTAGCTCACCTAAGGGGAAGTAGAGAACGATTATAACTCAGAGCAGTATCTTGACAGACCAGAAATGATCTCTAGTATTATTTGTTTTTTTTTTTTGTTACTTCTTTATTTTTTGCTACATCTTTAATTCCCCCCCCACACACATCCTTCCCCTAAAGCCTGTTGGTAGAGAGAAGGAGGGAGAGGGAGGAAGGATTATCTTTGCATCCACACCATTATATAAACACAGGCCTGTCAGTCTGTCAAGCTCCAGTTATGTAAGGCATGAAAAACTCTCATGTAGCACGTTTTTATACAGACAGTTAGCTCTTAGAACAAACCACTAAGGTATATGGCAGACCTGCTGTGTCTTTGCACATGGAGAGCACCTACTTGAGCTTAGCAGCGTGATGGGCGCAGTGACGGGAGAGTGTGTTCCTGTGCTGTAGAACATGGGTGACGTGGGTCACGTCAAGCCTTGTGTTGTAGCGTGTGTGGGCTTGGGGGGAGCTTGTACACATTTCTTGCTGCTGCTGCTTTTCCAGTTGTCCTAGTTTGAAAGTTAGGAATTTATAAACAAGTGTAAGGGCCAAGCATATGAAGAACCAGACACTCATGGTGATTTTGATGTTAGTAAGATATGGCAGGTGTTCATTTTAGACTCGGCCTCTAAAGGGCTGGATTTCATACTTACATACATGAGCTTATTTGTATTCATAAGCTTTTCCTTAGGCATGCTGACCTGGGGGAGGGAGGGAGGAGTGTGCTGGAGGAGCATCAGTAAGGGACTAATTAAAAATGAGATGATGTTTGCAAAGCAAAGGGATGCAGGGAGGGCAGTAGCTGGAGACTGCATTCATCCTGCTGGAGAGCAGCCAGCCTGCCTCAGAGAAACTGTCACCATGGGCGCACAGCAGGCCTGGGAGCAGTGGGGCAGGGAGGGAGGGCTGCAGCCCTGGAGGTGCCTCCCCCTGCGCTGACTGCAGCCCTTGGGGCTGCTGCACGGCCGCCTCGTCTCGCCCCTCTGGGATCCGTCAGCTGCTGGGCAAGCAAGTGGGCTTTGCCCCTGCTGCTGCCCTAGGATCTCGCTCCTGCGTGGCTCCTGGTGAAGCACCTTCTCTTCTCCCAGCCTTGTGTTGTCCTCGGCTCTGCGTAGTTGTACACTGTGCTTGAGACTTGGTATTTTCCTAAACTAAAGAAGAAGAACTGCTCGTCTCTTTTTAAAAGACCGCACAATCATTAGCTTTGACATGAAGCTTTCCTGTGCGCTCAACTCTGCCAAGGATCTGATGATCTGCTGCTGGTGATGCTGTGCCCTCCTCCTGACATCCTGAGAAGGAGTAGCTTTGGCTCAGGCAATATTACAAGTTGTTTGGTTTTTTGTTGTTTTTTTTTGGCATGTTTTCTTCAACAGGCATAATGCCAAGGAACAAATGCATATTGCAGGGCTCTGCACAAACTCTAACAAGGTGGTTCTAAAGAAAGCAGAACCCCAGCTCGCAACTGTAGTGGTTTTTGCCTGAAGAGCCTTGTTGCTCCTTCTCCAGGAAGCCTCTCTGCCAGTCCCGACTACCCAAGTGTTTTGGGCAATGGCTGGAGCAAGAAATTGCAGCCTGTGGCCAGTTTCCATTTAGTGGCCCTGCAGGCGGAGAGCCTGTGTGGTGCCATCAGTGGTCACTCAAGCAGCTGGAACTGCCTCTTCTCTGTTCGCTTTGCTGTTCAATCCCAATGGGCTGAAAGGAATCAGTGAAGCAGAGGCCATCAGATTCAGGATGGAGAGAGACTGGGAGCTGCTTTGATTCTTGATCTCTTAATTTGTAACTGTTTTGTTACAGCTGTTACACAGAATAACTTCTGAAGAGGACAGATTCAACAATATTGGAAGCATCGGATGATATTTTTTAATGCACAGCACAACCAGTAAACAATATCTGAAATTTAAGTCAAATTATGCTAAAATTGAAGCATTATTTGTATCATTGAGGTGAAGCAGTTTGAGCATGTGGGATTTGGAGGGCTTACTAACCTTTTTAGAACTGTAAACAGTTCTCGACCTAAACTAGAACAGAACCAATTCTCTACTATGATATTTTAATGTAACTATCATACAAAAAGCATATATGGCCAATATTTACAAGTAACATTTGAGAAGAACTGCGCTCGTAGGCTCTGAGAGCCAAAGCATTTGTTTTAGTGTCTTGTCATGCAATGGTTTTAAGTGAATATGCTACTTCCTGTCTATTAGATTGTACAGTGAATTATACTATAGTGCATCTTATGCAGATTGCTTGAATTGATTTTTATAATTTTTTCCCCAGATTAGATAGGTGTAAGAGAATATGCAGTTGATAGCTGATTGGTCAGAAAAACATCCAAATAAAGTTAGGTACTTCTCCAAACTCTGCGAATGTGAGAGTTTACTTCCATGTCTTCAAGCACAGAAACATGAACTCTGGAAATTGCCCACCACTGTAGGTTTACATTCAGTGCTACACTAGGTATTTGCATAATGGAATAATTTCTTAGTCTATCAAAAAAGATTTGTCATTATTTTGCATCTTACTGAGCCTGTATATGTATAGGTAGCAGGGTCAATGGGGAATGGTCTAAAACACATTGATGTATGACTGGAGGAGTGATGTTCTACAGAGATAGTTTCTTAGGAAGATAATTTCTTTTTTTTAACTTACTGAATTTAATCTTTTTATATATTATCATCTTTAATTTCTTTTAATACCATATGAAGACAAGATGGCAAGTTTGTGAGTTATTTGAATTATTTTGATCAAAGTATGTCCTACAAGGTTAGTTTTTTTTTTCTTTTCTAAAGATAAAGAATTAATAGCCAGAACAGGTAAAAGCAAAATAAAGATATCCCAGAAAACTCATTTTTCAGCCTTGAAATGTGTAACCTATGGTCACTTGTTTTACTCCTGTCAACTCCTGTCATTCCATATAGACTTGGTTTCTTTTTTTCTTGTGTGTGTGTGTGTGTTTAAATTTATTCTGGCTTGTAGAAGGCAAGGCAGCTCTTTGGAGGTGATTGGGAATCATCATCAAGAATACGCTTACTGTAGAAGATGTATTTCTCTAAAAACATAACCTAAAAGAAATGAATAGGAAATTCATAGTATTCAGGATGTTCCATGGCATTATTGCTCAACAGTCATTTTTTTTTTCAAGTATTCAAGGTTTTCCCTGTATACAAATGTACTTGTGAAACCTGACAATGGTAATTCTATGCTTTTTATTTTAGAACTGTGTATCTACATGAGATAATACCTGGACATGCAGTTCCTCTGTATTGTCTAGTGTCCTTGCATGTCCTTCTCAAGGCAAATCAGAAGTATGGCTATCCCCTATGTAACACCAGGCACAAGGCATATGGTCTAGGTGAGAGATGTGACTTGGCTTTAACACATTAAAAAATGTGATGGTTTTCATCCTTTAGTTCAAAGCAGATTACACCTATAAGGGATTACATGATATCTCTGTAAATGAATGTAGGAAGCGCCCTCATCATTTTGTCAAGAAACTCTTGACAAAACTCTTGAAGTCTTATTTTCTTCTCCATTAAATATCTTGTCCGTAAAATATATTAAGAGATAATATGAGTAATTCCTTCCCCCTAGTCCAAACCATAAAATGGATTTTGGAGATCTACAGTTTGTTTCAAGAAAATTTCATTCATAAGTAAATTTATTTATAAGGAACCATTAAAGAATATGGTCCTGAAATGGCCATTTTCTGATCTTTACTGATGTCTGGCATCTGTTAAATTTGATACATCTATATCATCCTCTTCTCCCCCCTAATATTTTGGAGGCTCTCACTGGGGTTGTCAGGATTGCTTTTGCCTTGATAAGGCAATACGAGTAGTTCTCAATTGATTTGTTCCACAGAGATTTCTGCACTATCTCAAGACAAAAAGGAGTCTGTCCTAATTTTCTTTCTGCTTGTAAAGAAAATAGAGTAGTAGCACAGCACATTTCAGCTCTGAGTTTATGCTATCACCTTTCAGACAGTCTTGAAAAATACAATCGTCTAAATTCCCTTGAAGCAATGTATTTCTAAAATTGGTCTATTATTTTCCATTGCGCTTTCTCAAACCAAACCAGATTTTATAGCCTTTTCACCCATACTTTGGGTTAAACAATATCACAAAGCCTAAATATCAGAGAGGTACCTGCTATTAAAACATCCTGTGACAGTCCTTAGCACTTGCTGTGTTAGGTCCGGTATCCGAATTGACAGGGAGAGAGAGACAACCACCATAGATATATATTGTCCCACGCAGGGGTCACACCACGGACCCCAGCTAGCTGGTAATACTTATTATCTTTCTTCTATTAATAAAAGACAATATATATCTATGGTGGTTGTCTCTCTCCCTGTCAGTTCGGATACCGGACCTAACAGCTGTCCTCTGCGTAGTTTACCTCTATTCTCTCGTACATGTTTTTGTATTTACTGGACAGTACTTAGTTTGCTTTTCAACTTACATTTAGTTAAATTAGTTTAGTTAAATGTTAAATGCCTCTGGAATAAAGGATTGGAAATAGCAGAGCTAGCCCTTTGCCTCTCTAGTACTACTCATTAAACAGTGATAGTAACTGTTTTAAAATTACTTTTATGTTTGTCAAGTTCACATTAAATCATCTTTAAAATGTGTACATATGTAATGTGCTTTGAAATTGCCTATTCATAAACAATGCATCATCTATATTCAAAGTGAGCAGTTCATAAAAGTTTTAGTGGAGAGGTAATGCACTCCTGCAGATTTAAAATTATATTAAAAATTCACCTTCTCTCAGGAATTAGGTTAACAGAATATTTGATAAAGACTCCCCAGGCTGATACGACAGCCTCTGGTTCCTCTTCACCATCTCTGTTCAGAGACAGTGCAGGTGGGGAATCCAGCTTCTACGAGCAAGGCCGTTAACTATTAATATGTTAAAGTTTTATGTATACATGAAAACATAGATGGGGAAAGGGTTATGCGTGAAGACCCTGAAATGCCTGATATGATTCATTGCTTGAGGAGGATCCTGAAGGAGATGGGCTATGACAGGGGTCCTCAAACTACGGCCCGCGGGCCGGATACGGCCCCCCAGGGTCCTCAATCCGTCTCGCCAGTATTTACAGAACCCCCCTGCCCTCCTCCCCGGAGGTTGGTGGTGGAAACCAAGCAGCCGCAGATGACTTCCTGCCACTTAATCCGCGCGCCGGCCTCCGCAGCCCCCAAGCACCCGCCGGGACTGGGCTGAAACCAGCGCCTCGTCCTCGACTTGTCCCGCCAGGGGGCGCCTCTCGGCTACAACACGCGCGGCAGGCGCCCCGT
>NW_010577248.1:0-19046 GCF_000705375.1 Tinamus guttatus | reverse complement strand
AAATATGTATCCTCCCTGCTGCCAAGGCAGTTTGATTCCTCACCTGTGGGTTTAGCTGAAAAGTCAAGCGAGCAGTTTCTCCGAGCTGAATTTTAGCTACATCAAAGAGGACAGTGAAGAGGAGGTCATCTTTAGTGACTTCATTTTCATCATAGACTTTCATTTCCAGGATGTTCTGAGAACATAGACAGAGAATCAGCAGCATTTCTAGCCTGAGCCCTTGCAGCTGGAGGAAGAGTAGGTTGTGCTCAGTATTATCAGAAATATAGAGAAAGATTGGAGAGAAGTGAGAAAGCAAGTCCAAAATATTTATCCACACAGACATGAAGAAATATGTTCTGAAACTTCTATAGCTGATTTGGTTGCTGATTTGCCTCTGCAGAGCAGTTTAAATGACTAGGCTAGTAAATTCATTGAATATGCAGTTTCCGTACTGAGAAAAAAAGTTTGGTCTCAAATTTGGTTTGAAGACTCTTCTCTGCTCTGTAGAAAACTACATAGTGGGCAGGACTTTATTGCTGGCTGTAGAATACAGATCCTCAGACATAAGCAATGATTAAATTACATTAAAGAAGAGTCATATAACTACTGCCTGATTACACAGATCACATGACAATATTCAGCACATAATCTATGGAAACTGCCATGTTTTTGTTAAAGTGTAGAAAAAATACATGGAGAGCAGCAGAGCAAAGGCTTGTTTCCATTGGATTTATATCCTACATGTCTCCAAATCCCAGTTCCTTCATCCTGCAGCACAGTGCTGCTCTTCTGCCTCCTGTAGTACCTGCCTGTAAAAGCTCATATATGTAAACACAGCACATCCTGGTTCAGACAAATAAAACTCTCTGTTCAGTGCTGGCAGGAAGTGCAATTCAAGCTGTTGAGCATAATTTCATCTTTTTCTCTCTGTTACTGTGGTATCTCTGTTTTGAAAGACCTGCCAGCCTAAGGCATTGCAAGGCAAGAGTATTCTGGTGCAAGAGATACAGATCAGTCAGTCGGTGTTTGTTCCCATGTTGCAAAGTTTGGCTTGCTTTCATGCCTTCCTGCTAAGCCTGCAGGGCTTAGTGAAATTCTGCCTCAGTGGTATTTTGAAAGAAGATGGAATTTTTTAGATCTGCAAGGAAAACATTGACCATAGGCCACCGAATGGTAGATTTTTTTTTTAAAGCTGAGGAGAGAAAGGAGAGAAAAACTGTTCACTTCTTTGGCATAGATGCCCTGTTGGAGAAGTCTGTTGATGTCTATGAGAGCCAGGGAATGGGCCTGCTGCTTTGGCACCTGGCAGTGGTGCTCTTGCCCCTCTCTGTCATGAGCACCAGGAAATTAAAGATGCAAGTCGTAAATTAGGGTTTGATTGCCCCAGGCATGAAGTAAATCTGATTTAAAAACTATCACTTTTCTATGTCTACCCGGACTTTGAAACGATGAGAAGAGCAGATGTAGGTGTTGCTTTTTGGTGTATGTGTGGGAGAACCTGCAAAACTGCTTAAATTCTCAAATTTCTGTGTCAAGATAAAAGCTCAGCTGCTTTTCTTTTGCAGTCTTTCAAATGCCTTTTTTTATTTTTCTTTTTTGACTCAAGGTAGTTCAGTACAGTAGTTCAACAATACAGCACTATAATTCTTCTACGAATTAGCTCATGTGTCTCAAGCAGCTCAATTTTATACTCTTAATTCTTTTAATCTTAAAAAACAGCTTGCAAAAAAAAAGGTGAAAAAAATGACGAACACTTTATGAATAGGTGTGGAATATTCTGGTGACCTGAGCTCTACTGCATCTTATTTCATATCTCATACCCACATCCTTCACACCTGTGTACTGTCTAGTTACCCTAGATACTGATAATACAATGAGATCTCTGCACCCAAAGGAAAACAAATGCACTCTGTGGCTTACTTTTACTTGGCTCTGGATCCTGAAGAAAAATGTTTCATTCCACACTGGATCTTTGGAGTTCTTGATGGTTTTGGTCCGGACAGTCTCAGAGGAAGCAGCGGGCAAGGAGAGGCTTACATAGCAATCGGTTTGACTAACTGTATTTAAAAATATATATATATATCATAACTAACAAATTTCCATAAAAATCTTAGAGCATAGGCTTATTGCACTGTAGACAGTAAGCTGCATAAAGGAAATATTTTTTTTTCAGTTAATTTGTCCCACTGAATATTACTCAATAGCACTACTACTTGTTCTGGCAATCAGGTGGAAGCTCTGATCCGAAATGGAGATTCAAAGAAACTACTGCAGCAAGGAGAGCTGACAAGAAAAACAAAAACACGGATAGTTTTATTTAACAAAAATACATTATTTACTCATCCTATAATCAAAGAAAATCAACAGATCTCTGCAATGGTGAAGCAAAAGGTCTGATAAGAACTGTCAAACAAGCAATTGTGCTGAAAGGAAGCAGCTGACTGTCCTGAGATTTGGAGAGGGGATCAAAAGAGGTGAGTACCAAGAATCTGCCCTCTCTGATCTGCTGCCCCCACACACACAGCCGGAGCCCAGTGCTGGCAGTGAGGCAACAGACTGCGTCTGCCAACATGCAGTCAGTGGGCGAGCTGCTGGAAGGGGTTTCGTGGCACGTTGGCTCTGATCCCAGCTCTGCTCCAGCCTGCTAAGTCACCTTGGGCAACTGCTTCCAATTTATCTTGATTCTGTGTCCTGCATTTCCACATCTATAAATCTGCAATAATGATCCTTTTTTTTTTCCATCTGCTTTGCATAATTAAAAGCATACAAATAATAAATACTATTATTATTATACCCACAGAACGCCAGGAAGAGAGTTCTTTATCAGTAATTATATTTTTATTTCTTTACCGGTCCCTTGATTCTCATTCCACACTTTCTTCAAACTTCCAGTGTTTTGTGTTCTGTTTTGTGAACAGGTATGTCTTCAAGCCTGTCTGGAAACGTTTTATGAATTATTTATCTTCTAGCTTTTCTGATAAAATCTGACCATGAAACATCTTGCAGTTTTTCAGCAGCATTTGATAGTATACCCCTTGCTTTCTACAGCAGGAAAGAAATTACTTTAATATGACAAGTGCATACTTCCCTACTGTTTCTACGTAATATTACGCTATTCTTAGACTTACTACCAGAGCTTTTAAAACATAGAACATGTGCAATTTCCCTTTAAGTAACAAGTTCTTGGTCAGGGAGTTTATAAAATCATTTCTTCAAACTTTTTCACAACATTTTCTGCAGTTATTTGCCTTCCATTGACTTTAAACTGTCACAACAGAAAGAATTAACTTTGCATGATTACATCCTCAGACAGTGCTAGAGAAGCAGATAAGAACGGGAGTAACCGTTTCTTCAGTAACTATATCTGCTGGTTAATAAATATGTGTTTTCAGAGAATTTATTCTTTCATGCTCTGTGATATCTCTTTGTCCCACATATTATTTGAGAATCCTATTTTAAAAGTCAGGTAATTAATAATTTCAAATTATCAGAGAAACTAGCCCTAGACATGTAACCTGTAATCTTGCATTTAGATAGGGCTATGGTGAAATCTTAATTAAATCCTTCATATTCTCTGAACACAGCAAACCTATAGCAAACATGAGAAGTTAGTCCAGTTTTTTACAAGTCTGTTCACATTTAATAAGAGCAAACCAGAGTCCCACAGCTTCATGATCTGGACATAACTGCAGCTCACTCAGTAGCTGCTGGGGCCCGAGTCTTGACATAGCCCAAGGAATAGAGTGGTTCAATGAGATCTGCAAACAGCCAACTACAGCCAGACCACTTCCTAAAGAATAACGAATTATGCCAATAAATGGTACTCTTGTAGGGATTATCTAGTAGTTTATACACACAACACAGATTTAGATCTCTTTTGGACCAGATCCCCGATACTCATTGCTAAAGAGAAGTGTGGGAGATGATCTTTGTCTTTGCAGAGACTCAGAGCCCTGCATAAGAGCAAGTGGATGTGCAGTGCCTCTGTCAGCTCGCTTCTTCCCACTTTAACCACTGATAAGTTTAGAACTGTAACAGCTATTGAAATTAAATGCATCCACATGAAAGGGGGCTGGATTAGCCTGATATATGAGCAAAAGCTGGAAGAATTGAAAAAATGGGGTTTCATCATTTAAAAAACAGAAAAGAATAGTCTGACAAAGGACATGGCAATGTCGTCTAATGTCCAAATGATTGTTACAAAGACAACAATGATCAGTAGATGTGCAGATGTCTTATCACCACAGGAAAATAGATAGATAGATTTAGGATAACAGATCCAGCTGTACAGAGAATCTATACATTTTTTGTGTATCATTTTCTCATTTCAGCAGATATTCTTATCCAAATATGTATCAAACAGTGATAGAAAAGGTAGACTTGTCCATGCTTCAGGAAAGAGGACCAGCCCAAGTGAAACTTCATGACTGTTATATTGAATCTGGACTTGCTGCCACATGATGCCCAGCTTTATTTTGGAAGACAATAAACAGAATAATCAAGGCATCTCAATTATATAACATAGGAACAAACTAAGCAGGCTTCCAGGAGGCCTCAATGGTCAGGACAGCCTGTGATACAGCAATTATTATACAGTGTGCCAGGCCTAGTGGTACATTCCCAATTAATCCATGGTGCTGACAGGTTCACTGCCTGTAGAGCAATTGCAAAGATCCCTCCTTTACACATGTAAGGTAAGACTGTAAGGTCATCAGAAAATTTCTCATCTTTTCTTTCCAGACATATACTGCACCCAAGTAACAAGGCTTAGATCCACACCTAGTGCCTCTATGTACTATCTCAATATTTTAAATCATCCAAAGAAAACAGCACAAAAAGCAACACAGAGGCATCCACAAGACAGCTGTGCTACAACTTCTCCTTCCCACTTCAACTCCCTTATGAAGCAACAGGGGATAAACTATATTACCTAACTAATATGATGGGTACAAGTAGTACTTGCAAGATCTGTGCATAACAAAAGCAAAGATGTCATTAGATGACCCTTATATATGTTCTATTTTGGGAAATTGCAACTATATATGACAGATTTTGTAGGTACACCCATTTTTAGATTTTCCATAAGCATTGCTAGTGATTCACTACTGTCAGGGAGTCAAACAGTAGGAACCATACGCTTTATACAAAAAAAAAAAAACTTATAGTAAGTATAGTATAGGAACTCTTAGCAATTTATAGCATGTCTCCTCCCTGCCCTGTTGTCCTCCAAGGATTTTCTGAAAAAAACGAAAGCAGCAGTAACGCTCCATGTGATGTGCAGCCACATGCCGAACTGAGGCCCAGCTACAGTGTTGCTCATGCGCTGCAATGGTATCTGATCTGAATCTTTCAATTTAGATTCAGAATAATAAATTTTAAATAAACAATAAATAAATTTAATAAATAGGCTTTTTTTTTCTAGTCAAATCTGGAACTGAGTGGAAAGCTGCAAGCAAGATGTAGCTCAGATGAGATGTGATAAGAACAAGGTCAGCTGATTGGCATGAGGTATCCTTCTCTATAAACCAATACAGAAAGAATTCACAAATGTGATGAGTGAGGTTAAATATATCTCAAAGTCTCACTAACAGGAAGCAGTTAGCACTGATAATCCACAGGAGCTGCTTATAGAACCTGTGCACTTAAATAAAAATAAATAGATAAATATGTTCTTTGCTTTTTATTGCTGGGATGGAAAAGTTATGTCTGAGAAAACAGCATAGAAATAATAAGAGTATAAAATAAGGATGCAATAAGTCCCCACTAGAAGGACTGCATTGCCTCACTAGAAGGATCCTTCATGTGATAGTTTGTACTAACTAACAGGAAAACAAAGACACCACTCACAATGCTGATGAGCTAGTTTGACAAGATGAGTTCCATAACATACTGGGACAAACAGCTATACCAAGGATGTCTACTCCCCAACATACATAAGTCTTCATGTGCCTAAGAATTCAGCCCAAAATCTGTAAAAGTCAGCCACCATGTTCTGAACTAAATTTTGGACTTGCAAGGTATAACATACAGGTAGCAAAGGATTTGATTGTTTTGTTTTATTTCATAGAGACTTTGTTCAGCCTGCATTAAAAGCTTGGATTACAGCAATTGTTCATCCTGACATATATGTTATGATTGAGATGTATTCCCAACGTGCTTTGCTTCTGGGAGAAAAGTCTTCAGATTTTCTACCTGTCTTTTCCACAAAGATGCCATCATCAACTTCAGCCACATCAAAGTAAAACACAGAGAAAGAAATAGCCTCCAGACTGTTCTTTTTAATATCAAGATTACAACTAATCTCATTTTCACCGTGAAAGTAAATGAGCTAACATTTCTGGCTAACACCTCCTGTCTCAGTTCTGTTCTTTAACGGAAAGGGAGTTCTTTAAAGAGAGACAGAAAAGACTGGTCCTGAATAAACAGGAATTGATAGATACCTTTGCCAAGCCAGGATCTTCAAAAATATTTCCCATCTAATAGATTTCATATAGATTGAAATCTGTTTGATTTTCTTCAAATCTAATAGATTTTCTTCAAAAAGATTTCCCATCTAATATGACAGAAGCAGCAAAACTAACATTTGTGAGTAAAGGTTTCTTCTAACCTTGGCCAGTGGATAATGCACTTTATTACCTCCTACTGAGAATGAAACAACACAAGGAACCTGGGAGAGAAGCTGTAATCTCCTGAAAAAGTTATGTATGTCTTTACAGCAGCGCAGACTACCTCAGCCACATTGAAACTATCCTATGCTCTTTATGTTTGCCTCCTACATGATAGCAAATCACACCTGGGTTGCTGGTCCTTATCCAGAAGGTAATCAAGGCCTCAATGCAGTTAAAATGTTGCCTGAAGCTCCTCTCTGAAAACCAAGTTCTCAAGTTCTGTGAAATTTGCCCATGGGTAGGGCTTTCCCCAGCACTGCTGAGTCTTCAGAATAAGATTTTGTGAGGACTAAGACATACTGCAAGTCTTATGACGTTGCTTTTTAGTCTAAGGCTCACCTCTACAATGTACCTCATCTCCTCTAGATACGTGTGAAAGATTAGTAAAAAGCACAAATGCACAAAAATCTACCCTTTGCCCAAAGGGAAAGAATGGATTACTGAATGAATTACCGAATACAGATGTCAGTTGTGCTGCTTTACTGTACAACTAGCTGATCTTCAGATACAGCTGTTTTTATGATATTGGAACAATGAGGATAGAATTATAATAGATTTTACAGGTTTTCGTTTTCATACAGAAATCTGTTGGGAATCAATGAAAAAAACAAACGTATTGTAAATGTGTTTTTCATAAAAAAAAAAAAAAGAAAATGAAAAATTGTAGCTTCTTGTCCTCATCAAAGGACTACCCCAATTTTTTTAAAAACAAGCAAGCAAGCATTCCCTAGGCAAGGAATGAATGTTTGCATCAGTCTTTATGTTCTTTATGTTTCTTTGGATGCCCCACACAGTAAAAAACCACACTGTAGACACAGACCAGTGGATATTTCATTTGTGGTTAGTGTTCAGGATCCAGCTAAGTATCCTTCAGTCTTAAATTCAAGAAATTCAACAATAAGCAAGATACAGAGGGAAAATAGAGTCTCCATCAAGGATGCTAAACAATAAGGCACAACAACTTTTAAGAGGATGTGGTGAGCTGTAAACATGGGAGAAGGCAATGCTAAGCATAGTTTTGTAAGTGGTGAGAAGGTGTGACACAACTTCCCCAGAAATTTGTAAATACAGAATGACTATTCAGAAATCAAAACACAGACTTCATTACCATTATCCATTCACAGCTGCTTAAATTACCTAGGTATGTTTGAAAGAAACTGTGTGCTAGAGTTGTTCTGCATTATTTTGTTCATGAAGCGTCTCAGCTTTTGCTGAGACTATGACGTTTTGCTGAGATGAGATGGCTGTTTTGCAGTAACATCCACCCAGGTTTGCTGGTCCTTTCTGAGCACAAACTAGAGATTCCCATCCTGAGCAGACTGCCTCAGTCATCTAGCTCTGCAAGGAGGAAAAGGCTGTATATGGATGTGGAGTGGACCTCAAGTCACCTGTTTATTACAGCCTCTCTTCTCCACCCACACCTCTGTGCTCATTTCCATTGCCTCCACCCATTTCAAAGCTGTTGTTTTAAAACAGGCTTTGACGTTTTAAGCGCTTATAAAACATTTTAAGGCCTGTTTCAACTCCTCATGCACTAGAAGTCTCTTCTGACGTAGAGAGATAATGAAGTCTAAGAACATACAGTAATGCCATGAAAGGCTTTTGAGATGATCCCTGTCCATGGAAGAACAACATGTTCCATACCACCTATACAGATACCATGTTACGGCACGGTAACTACTCCTACCTTTTGCCTTTAAGACAGGGGCAAGCCTGAGCCATTACCTAAGGTGACAAAATGACTCTTAAAACCTTCGAGCAACAGTGACCTTTTTTTTCTCCAGGTGTCCCTGTGAGGTCCCCAATGCCCTTATTTTATTCCTTGTTTTAGAAATGATTTGCTAAGGCACTAAGGAAACTTGTTTTGTCCAAGGTAACATCAAGAGTCTGCAGCAAGACATGAGGGAACATCCCACATCATACCTTTTAAACACTGAAACAGCTTTCTGCTCTCTCACACGCAGAGTATATGGAAGTCCAGCAGAGCTATAGGAAGATGTATGTGTGCCTCCTTACAATTCATGACATTGAGCACTAGAGATGGAGTCATTTGCACAGCTGCAAGGAAGTGCCTTGAACAAGATCCCTAAACAAATAACAGCATATTAACGAACTACAAGGTTGTGTATAGCATAGTGCACTTTAGTGGCAGTTTATGATGGTATGAAGGCATGGCACATGCTTTCCACACCTGAGACTGTCTATACAACAAACTCCATCTTGCAGTTTGTGCCAAGAGTTTCTTAAGGCTTCAGGAAAAGGGAAGAAAGAGACCTAGAAATAATCTCTTGAACTCAAGAACAGAAAATGGGTGATCTGAGGGAGACTGCTTTTTGCATGTATTTAGATGGTAGCAATGAATTGCGGAAAAGTGAGAATAGCCTTGAACATGACTTGATGAAACCAAAAAGAAGGGTGGACAGAAAGGAACAGGGGTTGATAACGACTGCAAAACTGATTCATATAACATTAATTGAGATCACTCATTCATTGGTTATTTGTATTACTAACCAAGGTTATGACTTTGTTATGACAAACATTAAGACCAATCCTCCGTTTTGCCAGGCTCTCTAGTCATCATACAATTAGACCTTGATCTAAACATCTTACAATTACAGTAGGAAAAGTCTCCTTTCAGGATATGACATCAGAGGGAGGAGCTTCTGGAGGCGAACAATTACTTTTATGCATGATTATTTTGTTTTCTAAACTAGTGAGGAAATCACTGTTGACAGCTCTTGTTGCAACTTTGTAGTTATCCACCTTACTATGTCTTTGCTCAGATTCCTATAGCTGAGTGTTTCGCTTTAGCTTCTTTCAGGATTTCTTTTTGTTAATGAAAAAGCAGCCTGTCTAAGCATCCAAAAGCACAAAAAACATGCATGAGATACTTTGCAAAGGTAGCAATGCTTCTTCTCAAGGGACCTCATCCTAGAATTTCCCTCAGCCACGGCAAAGGCAGGAATTTTGTTTCACTGCACCACTCTAAGATCCTGGGCAGCAGAGGCCTTCAGGCTGATCAAGCAGAGTGCTCTCACGGCCTGGTCCATGCCAGAACCAGGTAGCTGCCCCTAAGAATGGTCACAGCTCTCCATTTTGCAAGTGCCTCAAGCAAACTCAGTCAGATGACAATATTCAGACTACAGCCAATCGAACCCTTCTCTACAAACTCTCCAAGAACCACTCTGTACAGTCACAGGGAAATAGCACTGTCCAGGCAATGAATGCAGGTTTTGCTAGAACTGTGTATGCATTTAGGAAGGGCTGAGATTGTGACAAAGCTTTGAGATGGTTGTAGTAAGAGATGATTGTGCCTGCACAGCCACCAGTGATTCGTCGTTAACCAGGTTTGGAGAAATACAAGGAGATTGTTGTCCTTGTGCAAGAAAGGACACCAACTAATGTGCAGAAAAAAATATTTTCAGGACAGCCTGAAGAAAAGACCATTTTTTCAAGCAGGCATTTCTGCTGCCCCTGCAAAGGAAAAGAGCAAAAGGGAATGTCAATAACTATTTAGCCAACACTAAGTTGGCTAGAGACCTAGACTTCCACAAAGAAAAGCATCCATACAGAGGGCTTGGTATTTTCCTGCAACACTGAGGAATAGCATCTGGGTTTCTGTCGAATGCACGGTGAGACGAAGTGTACGAAAGTAAAACACATCAGCGGCCTTCAGGTTCCCAGCATCTGTTAAACGTAGCTATTTGCATGCAACACTTTTGACTCTGGAGCCAGATCCCTGAGGCACAGACCTGTATGGTCTGTGGGTATCACCCTGTGTTACCTTTGTTCAAAAGCACACTAAACTTTGGACTGACCTTGTATTATAATTCCTACAGCTTTTGGTAGGGAAACTCTAGCCAAACTTGAACATGTTTAAAAAGTGCAACAGAAGCGTGTCTGGGGAATTAGATGCACTACTTAGGTTGTAGCTGCCTGATAACCTGCATCATCAGAAGAAAAGCTTTTTGTTGAATGAGTAAGCACTAGACCACATTTATATCAGTTTTCAACAGATACCAGTAGCCTATTTCTGCTACTGTCACATACAAATGAAACACTTTTTCCAACAGAAAGGGAAAAGGTTTGGAGAGCATGATTATAGATGATCGCTACAGATATTATATAACATAAAAAAGCAAGTCTATATTATATGACACATGCAAAATCTAAGGACATGTGGATTGTATGTAGCAAGAGAATGCCAACTTTCCCTTAACTATAAAATGCTACAGCTGAAGACAAGCAAACTATACTCATATTTGACAGGCAAGCATTCCAAAAACTATCAAATCAGACCCCAAATCCGACTGATGACTCTTTACCATTAGAACCATTTCTGTGCCATCTTTCAGCTTTCTCTCATTACCTCGTTCTCTCAAAACAACTTCAGATCTCTCTATATCTATTTTTGTAGATACCCACTTTCCTAGGAATATTCTTCCTGATAAGTGGGTTTTTTTTTTTTTGGAAAATAAAACAGTTATACTTCCCACTTACTTATAATTAGCTGTTTTAATACTTATTTTGTATATTTTAAATAGCTGTCTTGACTTTTTTCATCGTTGCTACGCTCAGATTAATCTATTCTTTAAAACTTTTTCTTCCTAATTACATTGCACCCAATTCCTTTCTGCTTTACATTTTTACTCATTCCATCATATCTGTACAGGTAATAGGTGGCTCCTGGCAAAAGGTAAGAGTATGAACTCGGTTCAGTGGAGATCACCAGAGGTATAGAGATGCCATGAAGAGACGCTGAGTGTATAAGTGTACACTGTATTAAATGAACTCAACAGGAGCTATTCAGGAATTCGAGAAAGGGCAGAGAAATGAGTTTAGGGAAGGTTTTTACCACCTTCCAGAGCAAGACAGCAGGCACAGTCTTGTATGCTATACAGAGGACTATAGCAACCTTACTTAAATAAATCAGTCATGAAAGTTGCACAGAAAACTCTTATTTCAGTGGCAACAGATGTCACCTCCGGCCTTTATGCAGACTTATAGCTTCCCCTCTAAAGTGCAAGGAAATGTACATTGCAATCCCCCAATTTGCTTTCAAAGTTGCCACTTCTCTCACTCCCAATAAATACACTTCAGCCAGAGTCAATCTGAACTAGACAGAAGTTACAAGATGATCTTTGGTGTACATGCCAGTGCCTTTCTCTCTCTCTCTTCCATGGCAGAGATTTTTGAAGACTGTATTTGGATCCCTTCCTTGAGGATTTCTCTCATCATCTCACAGAAAGCCTCCCTGCACAACATTTCTGCAGACAGAATGTCCACCATCACCAATTGATTACTATTACACTCTCAACCTGTTTTTCTAATTAACTCTAATCCTGCTTGCATAAGCTCAGTTCTTGTGATGTGTATCTCACCTGGCATATCTCCACTAAAATTAAGTGCTTCGAGAGAGCACAAAGCCACTGAGCTGATAAGACCTCAGTGCCTCTTTGCTGTGTCACTGGTAACTTGACCCTGACTCTCAGAGGGTGAACAAGGTGTATAACATAACATCTCTTGCATAACATAAGGAGGGCAGCTGGGATGGCCAGTGAGCGCTCTGCTCCTCTTGGACATAGATCCCCAATGCCTGCTGCTCCTAGCTCTCACTAGCAGAGGCCTACCCTCTTCTGGCATTGGAAGCAAGTCTCCTGGGATGTAGGCTCACACCTGTAGCCAAACATCTATGGAAAATGAAAATTCAGGACAAAGACCTGGTTTATATAAAACAGCCTTTGATCTCAACATCTATGGAAAATGAAAATTCAGGATAAAGACCTGGTTATATAAAACAGCCTTTGAAAGTTTATCGGAACTGAAGAGTGTGAAATCTTCCATTTCCAAACGCTATGAAACACTGAGAAAGAAATGAACGCCCCTGGTGTTAAGCCCAGAAACGGAAAACTAGTGGCTTTGTTCCTTTCAAAGGAACAAGGTGGTCAGATTGCTCGCTGCACGGCAGATGCCTTTCTGCTATGTCACATGGAGCTGCTGCAGCAGGGCTCTGCCATGGTTCCATCGCCATTACTCAGTTTGCAAGGACACACATTCATTTCCTCTCCACTGCATTCCCATCCTGTCCTTCCTCTCTTTGACATTTATTTCAGTTGTCCTGAATCCATAAGCATCCATCTTATTTTCTCCTACCTGAGTAACCACTGGGATTTTCTCTTTTCATGCTTTCACCCATTCCATCAAGATGCCACAGATATTTCAGTCTCAATGGTTTTGCCTTGGAAATCTGGTATTTCAAAATAGATTCCGTAAATACTTGACAAAAACAAGTATGATAGTAAGCTAAAGAAAGCCTTTTTTAAATCAATTTCAAAAGTGCCTGTATGTATTTCTGCTGGTTATTGAAAAGGTTCTGTGAGCAGGTACACAAGGCAGTACTATACTTGCAGTATTACCTGGTCACTACCAAAAGGTGTTGTTGATACAAAGCGTATTCTTAGAATATCCAAATTCAAGCATGCATCAATTTGGGCAACTGCAGTGGCATCTTATACCCTGGTACAAGTCGCAGTGTTCAGTTACACTCACTGCTTTCAGAACTGAAGTACCGGGAACAGCAAGGCACGACTAGTACTCACACAGATCCGCCTTTCTCAGGTTTCTCATTCTTATGATTTTTACAGAGAGGAAGCTGCATGGACATTCTTCAGGCTAAAAAAAAAAAAAAAAGTGACAAAATGATAATCTGGATGAATATTAAATTGCTTATACTTTTTAAAATATGCATGAAAAGTGCATGTTGTAGTTTTCAAAGCAGTGCAGCACAACTGGAGTATGCACTACCTGAGCTGCTTTGAAATGTGAACCCTCTCCTTATGGAGCTATAAAAAGCGAGAGAGAAAGAGGAAATATTTCTTTGTGAATGGGTGCCATTGATTGGAGAAGAAAACAGAGTAAAACAGTTTTAATTAAAATTGGTGCTTGCATTACCTCACATCACATGGAGCTTTAATCCAATTTTAATTTGATCCAATTAATTTAATAATAATTAATTTACTCCAATTTTCCATTTAAGATTTTTATTGGGATCATATTTCTGAGAGCTCCTGTAAATGGTGGAGAGCAAATACATGAAAGATAAAGAACTGCTAAGAAACAGAAACATTTTTTGATAATGTAAGTGATTGCAATGCTGCAGATTTCAGTGCCTTGATGATGTTGAAAAGCATCCTGACTATCACATAGAGGTAAATGAAACTATTCACTGAGTGAGTGCAAGTGGGGCAGAATCTTTGCCCAGAACAAAATAGTTTATATGAAGCAATGTTAATGAATTTCCCCATCCATAGCAAGTTTTAGTTGTTTACAGAAAAATCATTAATTGAAATGTCAAACACAGAAGGAAAGACAAATAACCAGAAACAATTCAAACAAATTCTTAATTCTTGAATGTTTTACAACTTAAAATTTTAGCTATTTCTTCACTGCAAGCCATTACTTACTCCCTTCACTCACGTCCCTCTAGGATGGAAGAGCTCTTTAATCTCCATTTCACAGCTGGGGGAAGGAGGCACAGAGTGATTAAATAATTTGCTCATGGTCAAATAGTAAGTTAATTTCAGAGCAGAAAACAGGTGGTGCATGAGACTCCCTGGAGCTCAAGAGCAAGTTTTAAGGCTCTTCCTGTCTGGATCTGTTCCATGAGGATCCAGAACATAGCCCCAGTGGACAAGGATAGATAAGGATTTTTCTCAAGCCATGCATAAATGTCAAGCTAGAACAATCTTTGTGACTACAATTATTTGTTTTTGTTGATCAGCGACTTTCCTATGTTCTCTACTACCAGGTGGCTGCCAGCACAGCTGCAAGGGCACTGTCTGATACAACACTCACAATACCCGTAGCTGGCAAATGTTGTGTTGCTGAAAAGCCTTCAAGATCAACACACGTAATGCTTGCATCAAAGCACATATTCAGTCCAAGCCTTCACTGAGCTCCTTTAAGGCACCTCAGACTGCTTCATAACCTCCATGTGGATCACCCATTAGAACTGACTTTCCTGCGCTTGCCTAGTATTTCTGCATGAAACTGGTAGCAGAAAAGCTATCAGTCTGCCTGACATACAGGCATACATGCATATGCCGGACTATCACCTCCCAACTGCTCCTCTAGGTGCCAGAATCACAGACTCAAACCCACCTCGCGATGTCTTTACCTTCTAACAATCTAGGGCCTGAATTCCCTCCTTCTTACCTCTTGAGCGCTCCAAAATGATCCCATCGTGCTCCCAGTGGCAAACAAGTGAGACAGAGAAGTCGCTTTGGCATTCGATGCAACAGCTGGCAGTGAGTCACAAAGTACCTCTGCAGACTTTAAGGAGGTACCTGCTGAGGAGCGAGCAACTTGCACCCGCCCCACCTTCTTAGCTGCCTGCAAGGGAAAGGATGAAGAGACAATGTGGTGGCTGGGGGAGGATTTTGCTGAGGTTATTTGCCAGCTCCACACAGGTTTGTGTTGGAGGGAGACTGTACACACCAAGCTACTAAGAGTTATTAGCAAAGGGTGATGAGCGTGATAATACATACTGCTTATGCAGGGACACCTGTGACCTTGTAGGCTAAAAGATTCCCAAATCAGAGGAAGTAATTGCAGTTACATGCAGTATGGAGAGAAACAGCGGCTCTGTACCAGTCCAGTTAACAGCCAAAATGACTGAAAAAAAAAAATCACTTCAACCACATTTTTTTCTATATTTTCCTTTGTGGGAAGAGGGAGGTTACTGGCTTTATTTATCAGTTTGGCTGTAATTTTCTCCTGCTTTCAAAACCCTCTAACAAGCAAAAAATGTGATCACAGAAGAAAAAAGGCAATTTGAAGCACTGATTCTCTTCAAATGTTATTGTCTATATGTTCAATGTCAATAAAAATGATCTAACAATAACACAAACTCTTTTCCTTTCCTATCAGAGAATTGTGCAACAGCAGATTAGCAAGTGAACAGCCCCTTCCACAGATCTTATCACTAACCTGCCCAGATGTCTCAGATATCACAGAATGCTTGAGGTTGGAAGGGATCTCTAGATATCATCTAGTCCAACTTCCCTGCTCAAGCAGGGACACCCAGAGCACCACACCTAGCACACGTGGCACAGGGTCACATTCAGTTGAGGTATGAAGATCTCCAGAGAAGCAGACTCCACAACCTCTCTGTTCCAGTGCTCTGTCACCTTCATAGCAAAGACGTTCTTCCTCATATGGAGATGAAACTTCCTGCGTTTCAATTGGTACTCATTACACCTTGTTCTGTCACCGGCCACCACCAAGAAGAGTTTGACCCCATCCTTTTTACATTCTCCCCTCAGATATTTGTACATGTTGATAAGATCCCCTCACAATCTTCTCTTTTCTAGGCTAAACAGGCCTAGCTCACTTAGTCTTCCCTCATAAGACAGTCCCTTAATGATCTTCGTCACTCTACAACAGAACCTTACAAGATGTTCCATGTCGCCCCTGTACTGGGGAGCCCAGAACTGCACCCAATACTCCAGGTGCGGCCTCACCAGAGCTGAGCAGAGGGGCAGGATCCCCTCCCTCGACCTGCTGGCAACGCTCCTCCTGATGCAGGCCAGGATCCCATTGGCCTTCTTGGCCATGAGGCCACATTGCTGACTCATGGTTCACTTTTTGTCAACCAGGACTCCCAAATCCCTCTCTGCCGAGCTGCTTTTCAGCAGGTCAACCCCTAATCTGTACTGTTGCCTGGGGTTATTTCTCCCCAGGTACAGGACCCTGCACTTGTACTTGTGGGACCTCATGAGGTTCCTCTCTGCCCAACTCTCCATCCTGTCTAGGTCCCTCTGAAAGGCAACACAGCGCTTGTGAGTGTCGGCCACTCCGGTTTGGCATCATCTGCAAACTCGCTGAGGGTGCGCTCTGTGCCCCTATCCAAGCCATTGATGAATAAGTTGAGCTGCACAGGTCTAACACTGACCCCTAGGTGACACCACTGGCCACAGGCCTCCAACTAGACTCAGCACCATTTATCACAATTCTTTGAGCTCTGCCATCCAGCCAGTTCTCAATCCACCTCACTGCCCACTCATCTAACCCGCACTTCCTGAGCTTCCCCATGGGGATGTTACGGAAGATTGTGTCAGAAGTCTTGCTGAAGTGAAGATAGACAACATCCACTGCTATCCTCTCTCACCCATCCATACGAAGTGACTTACTGGGAACTAACTGCTGGAAGTGATGCTATGTTCTCACAGTTCATACACTGTCTTCCCCTTGTACACATGAGGAAAATGCATGATGAAAAACAGCCAGTTCTGGACTTTTCACTGAACAATCAAAACCATTCTGCCTGGCGACAGGCCTTCAGCATCACATTAACATCCTTTCAATCCTCTTTACTTCAATTCCCCTGTACTGAGAGCTCCTGCACAAAACCATGTCACCTACGCTATGTAGTAAGAAACAAGCATTACCAGCCTCAATAAAGGGATAAACCAACTAAAATTCTATGGGCAGAACTTTACGGAAAATCTGACAAAATAATTTGAAAGTCAAGTATAATGAAGCCAAGGAGTAACTTCCTTCTCTCTCAGGAAGAAGCCTGAAAAATTGCTACTCTAAGTCTCAGTGAGCCAATCATCAGAAGAGGTGACTAAATCCTCCTTGGCCTATTGCAATACATTTGTATTTCAGAATTCTTAATGCTATGAGTAAGAAGAGAAGGACAAGCACACTATGCAGAGGTCTGTATGCCACAGAGTATAAGGCAGCATGCACACAACTTTAGTTGTCAAGTCATTCATTTGGGATAGGAAACTACACTTATCACCTCTGATTAAAGAGATGTTTCTGAAATGACACAGGATAATAATGTTCCTGTGTTAGTGTTGTTCTGGGGGAAAAAAAAGATCCCAGACAGGACAAGCAGCCTTGGCTATTTGTCCCAAAATAATAATAATAATAACAATAATAATAGTTAGAAATGGATAAACCCAGACTGTTCTGCTAGCTTCCATACTGGCTCAATTGATGGTTCCTGGGAATCTCCCTTGAGAACGTTTGGCTTAACAATGAAGGACTATGGTACCAAGACCTTGGAAAGATGATGTCTGTCTACAGGAAAAGAAAACCCTCTAGGTGAACACCACTGAGCAGAGCCTGGTTGACATGGGGAGGGAGGAAGGGAAAGGAAGGCATCCCCCAAAAGACAGCTGAGAAGCAAGTATCTCTTGACTACCTCAAAGAAAGAAAGAAGGAAAGTGGACCAACCTCCACACCTCTGTCACCTTTCTTGCACGAGGTGAACTCTTTTTTTTTTTTCTGAGAAAGGAGGATTTAGCAGCAGGTCCGCAGGCACCCAAGACTACAAAACATCTAAAACATACAGGAAATTGAGTCCAAGTGATGCTGCTACTAAGGTGACCCAAAATACAACAGCAGTGTTTGAGAAACTACCAGTTCTGACTCTATTCAAATTGTCTGATTTTAGGATGTGTCTCTGATACGGGATATTCAAAAAGGGGACCAGAGTGTAGTACGGATCCTTGAAGAAGTTTCCCTTTTCTAAGGAATGCTTGTTTTCTGATCAGCCTGAAACTGCTAACACCAGACAGGAAAACGTGCTGACTACAAGAAAGTCCAGAGACTAATTCAAGCAGAGTAGCTAACAGGACAAAATCCTGACAAAACAGTCCCCAACAAAAAGCAACAGTCAAAAACTGAAACTGAACCTGCATACACAAGTGAGCCCACAGGCTTGTTAAAGCTTATGCAATACTCAGATTTTTGCAATAACAGGAGTCACTTTGACAAACATGACAACAGTCTGTCAGGCATTAAGAATTCAGTGATGACACCCACTTGACAGTTGGGGTATCTTATTTTGAGCTCGGGAGCAAGTTTCAGGTAAAGCAGCAGACAGGTTGAAATTATCTACACTCCTTGCTGGGAAATGTGTGGAGAGAAAAGACTAATCTGTAGCTATTGCCTGTTTCCCTTAGGCCAGGCTACACAAGGAGGTGAAGGACTCCTGTGAGTATTGTCCTGGCCAGAGTTCAGCAAATTCCCACCTGCCAACTCTTGCTGTATCTTTTCATAATGTTTCTGTAAGTCTGCCACCAAAAAGTGAGCTAAAAGCTCACTTAACCAGATCTAGTTCTAGAAAAGACTATCTGTCATCCTCCAGTAATCCTCTAGCTAAGTTAGACTTGTAGCTGTGCTGGACTTTTCTTCACTTTTATCATGTTTAAGTAGATTCTTTTATCCTTTTCTAAAATTGGAGAAAAAAAGCCTATCCTCCAATCTTTTTTTTTTTTCTTTACTCCACAAGTTAATATTCTTAACACTATCTGAAGAACTGTCCAAAGGGGAGGTAGACTTCTTGGGAATGAAATACGATTGTTTCCTGAGTTACAAAACTGA